>ML810732.1:22331-44979 GCA_009831015.1 Picea engelmannii | reverse complement strand
GACACAACCCCTGATGCTTGAGAAACACAACCCCTGCTTGTAGTGTTGTTTGAATCTACTACTGCTTCCGGAGCTGTCTGAATCTACACTTGCACTCACAATTTTGTTTAGGATTAAACTTTTTTCCCTTATTATCTGAAAAAGGAGGGTGTAACATTCCTTCCTATTGTTTTCATTTGATAGTAGAGATTGCTTTGCATGAGCAGGGAAAAGAAAGGAAGCTCTTGCAGGGAGAAGAAGCCATATCGTTCTAGTGAAGTAATGTACTGGTGGGTCTAGAGTGCAATCTGAATAGAAAGCACCTGAAGAGAACTTTCACACTTACTGTAATATTGAAGACAATATATGTCTATGCGGTGGAATATTGCTAACAGATCTTTCTTTTGACTCATCATTGAATAATAAGATGAGAACGCCTTCGACGATAAATTATAGGATCCATAGTAGAGAGTTCTGGATGTGTTTTAGAGAATGATTTGACTTGCCATTGTTTGAATGCTCTGTGTTAGAACTTAGACCACTGTTGTCAGAATTGTCTGAATCTACACCTGCTCTCAATTTTGTGTTGGATTAATCTTTTTGCCTTATTAATTGACCTTGATTCTCTCTCCTTTTAATCAGTTTTCTAGAGCTGAGAAATTATGTTGGTTGTACAAATTGCTTATCTACAGGATTAACAGAGACTGCATTACACAAATTCTATCTTAGTTATGTATGACTGGATGTAGTTTGAACCAAGGTGGCTTTATTTACCAATCTATGTGTATACTCTTTTGGAGATAGGAACTGGATGTAGTTTGGACCCAAGGTAGCTCTACTTACCAATCTATTTGCACACTCTGTTGGAGGTAAGAGGGTAAGAGTTATAGAACTGGTTTAGAGTTATCAGAGTATCAGATTTGAGGAATAGAGAACTATCTCATGAAATACTAAAGGTGCCTCTCTAGGAAAAAAACTAAATTTATAAATGAAAAGCATGGGGACCATTGATTGTAGGTGCATGCAAGTACTATAACTAGGAAGAGACAGATATCCATCTGCACAAGTAAATGTTGTATATTGTCATCTACTGAAGACTTGAGAATCATCAGCAGATTAGTGATAGCTCCAAAGTTTGAAAACATATGAACTTTAAGAGATATTTTTTGGTAAGACTAGGTGATAAAAACTTGATTATAGAGAGCTTAAGACTAGTAGTTAGGAACTACACTGCTTCTTCCAAAATTTGAGTACAAGTAATCTGGAAGAGATCAAAGGGCATAGAGAAATATTCACCTTAAAAGTAGAGCAATTTCAAGCTACCTTTTGTTTTAGGGATTTAGGAAATTGACTGCATATTGATGTTTGGTCTATTTACTATGAACCAACCTCAAATTAAGTTTTCAAAAAAAAAACCATATCTTAAATGTAGGGCAATTTCAAGATACCTTTTGTTTGATGGATTTAGGAGTCTCTCTAATTAGGTTTTAAAAAAATGCATATCTGTGTTCTTACAAATGTTTGTGGTTTTATTATGCAGGACAGGAAGGCTTTGACATTGGGTCCTGATGATAGTCTTTATGTGGAGGGCTTTGCTTCAAATGTTTTTGCAAAAGCTGACAAACAAGATAGAGCAGGACGGGCAGACTTGTATGACCATTTGAACATGATTTACTTGTGTATATGGCTATTGTTTAAAGTTTGGATGTTTTATATTTATCTGTAGTTTTCTCAATGTCCGATCTAGTCAATGATGTTATGATTCACTTCCCTGAGGCTCGTTGCCAGCATTTTAAGTATCTGAAGAAGATACTTGCTTTAGAGAGATGATGACTTTGATGTGTATAGTTGATGTCAATGATATGGGAATATGTATAGTACCTTGAAGTTAAATATACAGGTTTTAGACATTTGACAACATTCCTATTTGTATTTCAGGAATACTGCAAAGACATTTTATGCAGCAAGCATATTTTTTGAGATTCTCCACCAGTTTGGTGAACTACAACCTGAAGTGAGTCTTCCTTTCCTAGTGCTTACTGAATGTCTTCAATATTTTAAATTCACCATAATTTGTTGGTTCTCTACCGTGCTCCTTCTATATGCATCACTATCCTGGGATATTAGTAGACAGTATTTAATATTCCCTGTGTTTTCTTTGAATGGTTTCAGTCAATTATTCATTAGTTAACTTCCATTGTTTCTTTGAACCATTTCTTACCTTACTAATTTATTTCCGTTGCATCGTATCCTGCTGTATGATATTTCAGTGATTTGAAACTTACACCGTGTATTTTTTGAATCATATTTGAGAGGGTTTCTGATTTTCTTGATGACCAAATAAGCAGATTGAGCAGAAGCAGAAATATGCTGTCTGGAAGGCTGCAGAGATACGGAAAGCAATAAAAGAAGGAAGGAGACCAGAACCAGGCCCTCCTGGTGGTGATCAAGATCTGTCAGTACCTGTGGATGTTTCATTGGAGGGAGATGTAAGTTTCTTTACATTTTAATTTTTTATCCTTGTCTTAAAAGATGCTCTTATTAAGAAAGAAAACTATAATTATTACTATAATGAGGAGGGTGGCATGTGGGTGTACCATGAACGCTTCATTTGCTTATCCATGTCTTGAATAGGAGCAACCATGTGATGGTCCATATAGAGAAAAATATTTGAGGTCCATTTTGGTAGGAGCAGCAGGTACTATCAGCATTTGAATCTTGGCTAAGTCACATCCCCCATATAGGGACCCAAGTTGTCTTGTTGTCAGGAGGCACCCCAACTATATAACTTAAATTATGGAATTTCAAGTTAAGTTTCTTGTTGGTTGTAAACACCCTTTTGCTTGATTCAATTTAAATGACTTGTGACAGTTCTGTTTTGTTTACTATGGTCGTTTTGATTACTGTAGAATTTATATGGTGCTATCCTTTTTCATTCATCTTTTCATCTTTTCCGGTGCATGTTGAGGTCCATGTCTTTTGTTAGTATGTTTCAGATTTGTATCCAATAGGTTAATCTGGAGCAGTACCAATGAATGATCCTTCAAAACTGTTTAAAACTATTTTCACTTGGTTTCTGACCTATCGTTATTTGCTAAATGTTTTTTCTTTCTTTTGCAAGGACATTATCAGCTTTGTTTTTGTTGGGGTTGGTTCTTTGAGAATAAGTGGAAGCTTAGAATCTATTTTCTTATTGGTTGATATTTGCTTATAAGTTATTTTCTTTTCAGAAATCATCTGAACAATTATGGCCAGATAAGTCTCAAGCAGGCAAACCAAACGATTCAGAAAAGCCAGTTCGAGATGCAGGAACAGTGCAAGAATCTCCATCTCAATTCCCAAGAAGTGTTCAACACTATTCCGCAGATGAGATGGGCACACGTCCAGCTTTTTCTGCCCCAGAGTATCAGACAACAGCAGTCCAAGCTCCAGTGTTTTCGCCCCCAGATTATCAGACAGCAGCAGTCCATGGTTCTCATTTACAGACCCCACAGGATTTTTCAGAGTATTCTCAGGGCAGCCCAATTGCATATGCACCATCGCACTATACCATGCCAGCAGCACTGCAAGATAACCCTACTGGTCAGTTGGGTGCAGCATATCCTTATTCATCAACAGCTTCATTGCATGAGAATGTAATTTCTCCCCGGCTTAATCATTCTTTTTCAACAGTGCATGATGGGAGTCTGGATTCTCAACCAGGAAGCCATGGCTCTTACCCTTCCAATGCTTCATATTATCAAAATACAAATGTTAGTCACCCTGGGACAGTCCCTTATCATTTGAATTCTCAATCAAATCCAGAGTACCAACCTAACACACATTATACTTCGGTTGCGGGTACCAATGGAACATATGGTGAAAGAAGACAGCCAGATCATATCTCTACTGTGCCAGAAGCTGCCCCAGCTGCTACATATTCTTATGATAGAAATTACCAGCCACCACCTGAGAAAATTGCTGAGGCACACAAGGCAGCAAAGCTTGCCATTGGATCACTTGCATTTGATGATGTACCTGCTGCAGTGGATTATCTGAAACGGTCACTGGAGTTGTTAACACTTCCTTCAACTGGCTAGGGGCTCATTATTTAAGGATTCATCAGAGATAAAGTTGGAATTAATTTCAAATTTAAAAGCATCTTGTTTGGTTTGTCCTTGTGCAATGAATATTGTATAAAGTTTTCGTTCTTGGAATAAAATTACCGTTTGGCTGTCACTGGAATGACTACAGGTTATCTCTTGCACGAGTTTTTATTTTTCAAGTGCTTATATCTCTTGTGCAAGGAATATTGTATAAAGTTTTCACTTTCTCGAAGAACAATTACCTCATTGGTTGCACTACAATGACTGGATTCCCTTTTGATATAAATGTACTGGAATCTAGGTTATCATGTAACTGATTTCTAAAGTAAGACATTGTGTTTCTATAATCGGTCCATTTTGTGATGTTTTTGCTGGGTGCATATATTAAAGTAACGTATATTAATTTGTTCTTATGATAACATGATAATGCCGTGGTGAATTGGTGATGTGAGTTTGGCCATATTTATTAGTTCTAAACATCTAATTAGATGCAATTCTTTTAGATTTTGTCGCCGACTAGATAATGTTAGCTTTCAGGGTACTCCAAAAGTGTTTATACTATGTTTAGGGGTGCTTTATGAGATTTGGGGTACATGGTGTATGTTCATCCTGTGGATGGTTCATGGTGGATTTGCACATTGGAGATAGCTTACTTAGTGATTGTTTGCTTGGCATTCTTCCCTAGGGCATTGGAGTTCTCTTGACAGATTGGATGACGTTTGGAGATGTTTGCTTGCTTGGAGAATACCCTACCGAGGAGGAGCGTTGTGCATCTTGGATGAGGGCATGAAGCCCTAGATAGCATGGGGTAGCTTGGATTCTTGTATTTAGAGGCTTGGAGTTGGCTCGGGGTTGCCTAGGTTGCTACAATGTTCATGCAGTGGGAGTGGACCCTATGGAGTACATAGCTTAGGATGATTGAAGGAGGCTTTGGAGGCTTGTAGGAAGAGCATTTGACACACTTGGTGGAGTGCCCTTGCATTTGGAGCCTTGCTTGTTGATGATATCATCTCGGAGCTTGAGATGTGTACCCTTGGAGTGTAGTGCTCCACATGTGTGAGCCTACATTTGTTATTGTAGGTTGCTTATAAGGGCATAGGCCCACATATGTACTGTTGACCTCCTTTACTTCTCATATATATAGAGGAAGGAAAAAACCCTTCAATCATCATCATCATACTCTTCTCTTTGTATTTGTCTTCTTGGAGTGCTTCACTAGGGTTCATGAGGAAACCCTAGAAGAAGTTATACAAGGGAAGGAGAGAGCCCTTTCAATCATCATCATCATATTCTTCTCTTTGTATTTTTCTTCTTGGAGTGATTTGCTAGGGTTCATGAGGAAACCCTAGGAGAAGTTGTACAAGGGAAGGAGGATGTTTTAGTTGAAGCTTGCCAAACTCCATAAAAATGAAAATGGAGAATTTGTCAACCATAATAATTGTAAAAATCTATAATAAAATAAATGAGGATACATTCATCTATTTTTTAAACACTAAGAGGAAGTAAGAGGAATTACTAAGTACTTGCTAAATCTAGAGTTACATACATCCGTGCTGGTTGATGCTATGCTAACATTTTGCTTTCTTCCAGTTGATGCTTTTTTCATAAATTTCACATTTTCTGTCATCTCATTCTAATAGTCTGTAAGTGAAGAATCCTCATGAATGTCTTCCTTGAACTCGGTATCTTCTTCTATATAGATTAGATCGATGTTACGATCTTTGTGACAATGATTCCTCTTCTCCTCTTTGCTGGTTGACTAAATCGATGTTATGATCTTTGTGACAATGATTCCTCTTCTCCTCTTTTTGCTGGTTGGCGATTCAAGAATAAAAATAATCTCCATCGCAGTTTGAGTTTTTTGACTCATTCGGTTGAATGTTTGGAGGCCTTCCATTCTTATTTGAAATCAACCTTTGGAACTTATTGCCATGCTTGTACTTGGTCGATAGCTAGTTTTATAGCCTTTTCAAGGGGTCTTTCTTCTGTGTCTCTTGAATGAAATGCTCGGTCTATGCAAGCTCCTTGTCGCGTTTGATGTTGTCAAAAAAATGCATTTCCCCATCCTATATGTTCCAATATTATCATATGCGCATGTATATACTCTAAGAAATTCACCAAGCAACATCACCATCATAGACTCCAACTTCTCCCTATAAGATTTCTACAGCTGTACATTTTCAAAGTCGCCTCCCAGCACTGCAGTGAAGCTAGTAGTTTGCCCGGCACTGTATGCCATGAAATGGATATGGAAATATTAGAGTGGTGGGCAAACCCCAAACAATTGGAGCATGTCTGTCGAGGTTTAAATCGGGTTTTATGATACTAATTGCTTCACATTGCAGCTAGATCACAGTTCGACAGACAAATACGGTAGTGAGCTTGTTTGAGATTTTGTGATGTTCAAACGAAGAAAAACTTTCAAGGAGGAAATCATCTCAGGCTACAACACAAGTCTATTCAAATTTGTACAAGTTGGCTTCTCGACATCAAGCGAACCCCTGCAATTATAATGTATGGCTTCGCTATGAAATATTACAGTCACATTCCAATACATTGGCTCCTTAACTTCCTGTTTTAGACATAATGTCAATTACATCCTGTCATAGACTTTATCCGTAATTGAGAGGAATGGCCTTGACAACCTCATTTGCCAATTAGGTGCTCCTTATCAGGTACACTCTGAACAAAGCCTACACTTGTGTGCTTTGCACTTTGCCATCCATACTTCGGGGCCTTTACACTCTTATTTTTACTTTGCCGAATCTTCTATTTCAAATAGTAGCATAGAGAGTTGTATGCCCTTCGTTGAAACAGCCCATCAAATCTATAAAAGGCCCTTTCTCAAGGGAGTGCTTCCAGTGTCCTTTGTTGACTTACCCCTATGATTTCAAACATCAATGGTTGCATCCCTCAATGACAACATGACTATTTTCTTTAACCATCTTGGCTGTGTCTGAATATATGAAATGCATTTATTCCCCTCGTCATTTTTAAAATCCGACTTTTTTTTCAAATTCTCTATTTCTCAATAATTCCATTGATGGCAGGAGAGTTTGCTCCTAATGTAATCCGGTCGCCGTTTCACTGGACTGGATAATCTCTATCAAAACCTTTACACATCTGCGTTCTCATCTTCCAAAATCTTATTAATATGAATTCTGATTTGAGTAACATTTTTCTCTCATGCTTTTGCCACCATTATAATGATCTCAACCACGAGATAATGTTTAATTCTTTGTAGGAACTATATCAATCTCTAGGAACTATATCAATCTCTGTTTAACTTTTAAGCTCGATTGTTTTATTGCCATTTGATGTTTATTAGAGCTCGACAATTTTATCTTGTTTTAAAATTGTGGGATGTTTTTGGGCAACGATATTATAAAGTGTGATTATTTATTTATATGTTTATATTTATATATTTATTAAAAAATTGTGGGATTTTCTATTTTTCTTAATATATTTGATTGAAGGGTAATTCAATTGTTAATCATGATAATTCTAAGTTACTCAACCAAATTTGAATCTGTAATCTAAAGTCTCTTTATTGGCAACATGCATTGGACGGATGATTATATTGATTGAGTTAATCCTTAAGGTTATCCCTAAGGTTATGTCTGACTGCATTTTTTTCCAAGCAAAACCTTTTGGGGAAACTCAAGGGATGCGTTCCAACATTCATGAACGACATCCGTAGTAAACTTCTCATTGTAGACTAGTGTGCTTCACCTAGAAAAATTCAAATCTGACACCCAACGACATGGACTTAGCTAAATACCCAAAGACAACGATATGGACTTAGCTAAATACCCAACGACATTGATGACAATAAATTAAACTAACCCCTTGAACTTCATCTATAACTACATATATACAACATACAAAAAAAAATATACCTCAAAGACTAAATACTCAAATAAATTTTTTGATACTAATTATTAACAATAAGTCTTGAGACAATTACTCTCTACTCCACCACACCTTTATTATAACAACATATTCTTTCCAAATGCATCACACAATGTTTATGTCTATCACATGCTAACATGCTAACAACTTTAATCATAACTATTAGTTTTATTTAATTGTATCTAATACTTATCAAATTTATTGATGGATCAATATTATACTTTTTTGAGTTTTGCTTAAACTTTTCACAATATTTACAAAGAAGTTTGAATTGGCATTGCTTTGGGCAAAATAATTTCAATTATTTATAAAGAAACCTCGATAAAATCAAAAGTAAAAAATATAATATTATTGTCCAACTTATAGTCCTTTGAGCAAAGGACTTAATTTTGAATAAATCTCAGCAGAAACAAAATTCAACACATAATATCATAGTCTAATTTCCAATTTTTGATGGTTTTGTTAGTGGTTTTTGTCTAAGATCATTAAGGCTTTGATGATGAACCCTCTTGTTCTTGTTGTTACTTGCTTTATTCTAATACTTCTTAGAGTGTTGTATAGTTCTTACTAATGTTGTTGGGGCTTTGAAGAGGACCCTTTTTGTTCTTGTTGATATTCCTTTCTACTACCTCTTCGCATAATACATTAGAACTCCAAGTTTAACAAGCATTTGTAAATGGATTTGCATAGCCAACTTAAGAAATATAGAGTCCAAGATCGAGCTTTTGACCCTATTCAAAATGACCTTGCTTAGGTTGGAGATTCTAAAGCATGCTTTAAGCTATGACCATGGTACCCAATGTCTTGCTTGGCTATCAAATAACTTCTTGCTAATGTCGATGTCTTTCTTAAAGAATTTGAGCACAAAGAATCAAGGGATCTTAGTCTGTTTGTTCCCTTGACCATATCCAAGGTCCAAAAACTCATACTTTAATGTTCAAAACCTCATAATGCCAACTATCCCCATTCAAAGACCAAGGATACCTTGGAAAGGTCCTTTGTGGTGGTTCAATGTGTTGTTCTTGGCCCTAGACGCCTAGAAGATTCCTTTAGGACCTAATTCATGGGTTCCCTCCCTCGATCGTGTTGAAGGACCCAAGACCCATACCCAATGATCAAAATATCCTAGGATGCCCATATCCCCACTTGAAGGTCAAAGATCCCCTCTAGAGGTCATCTATGATGGTTTGAGGTGTCATTCATGAACCTTGAGCTCTAGAATTTGCCTATAGAGCCTAATGCCAAGCTTCCTCCATTGACCATGTTTAATGCCCAAACACTCATACCTAGTGCTTAAAAAATCCTAATGGTGTCCATGTCCCCATTCGAAGGTCAAGGATACCCTCAAGAGATCATGTGTGGTTGTTTGAGGTGACATTCTTGGCCTTAGATGCCTAAAAGTTTTCTTTAGGGCCTTAGGCTAGGGTTTCATCCCTAGACCATGTTCAAGGCACCATGACCCCAATCTAGTGCTAAAAACCTTCTAATAGAGCCCATATCCCCTCTTAAAGGCCAAAGATCCCATAGAAAGGTCCTATGTGGTGGTTCGAGTCCTTGTTCATGTCCCTTCAACCTTAGAATCTACCTTTAGGGCTTGAGGCCCGAGTTTGTTGATTTTGTAGCTTCGAGAGGTATTCCCACTAGATGCCAAGGTGCCAGGCATGTAAAAATTTTCTTTGGCATTAGTTTTGACTTTCATTTCGTCAAAATTGGCCTAGAAATGAGGCCATGGCATCATGGGCATGTTGATGGGCGTTGTGGGCCTGTGTGGGTGTGCCACACCCACAAAAAATGATTAAAATATTCTAATTAATTGTTGAGTTTAGGAAGGGCTCCTAAACTCACTCATTGGACTCCTATATAAAGGAGAGATGTCATTGTGACATTAGATCATTGTACATGATGGAGATAGCATAAGTGAGGTGCACTTGTGCTAGGAATTTGGAAATTTCAGTAAGGAGAAATATGAAATTGTGAGACAATCTGACCTAGGGTTTCTTGTGTTTTTTTGTTCTTGTCTCAGGAAGGTAAAAACTTCTATTTTCAGCCAAGGAAGAGGCACACGTATGAGAAGAAAAAGATCTAAGGCCGCATGTGTGGAGCTAAGAGTGTAATGAACCAAATACTTAAAATATCATAAAATAACATAAGTACAAAGTGTGAGCATGGAGCACAACTCCAAGATAGATAAGTTTCCTTTAAAGAATAGGGGAACCCCCTCCAAATAACACAATACCTTAATAAATCTAATTCACATGTCCCAATAATGAATACATGATCTCTATTTATACCTATTCACACAATAGACATGAAGTGCCTTTCCTATTAGGCTGACCCTATTACACATATATTTACACATTATATGTACATTTATCCCCATATATGCCCCCCCTTGGGGTCACATCATATACATCTAGCCCTATATATGCCTCCCTTGGGTCATAACATAGTACCCTCCTTAAAAAATCTTTGTCCTCAAAGCTTTGCAATTAAAGGCTTCACATGTGATGAAACCAAGTAATATAATTACCTTATGTTCCTGCTTTCTTCATTCCATTGATGATGATCTATCCATCCAAAATTATTTCTTTTTGGTTTTAATCCTTGATGTCTAGTTGTTACATAATTTTCTTGCCTTTGATTCCATGTATTTTTGTTGAATTCTCGAATTTGTAGTGGTTATTGGTCTCTGATAATATCTTGTTGAATAGTGGTTTTGTGATATCGACCTTATTGTCTTCCTTGAAATGTTTCCTCGTAATGAGGGTGTCGATATGGTTCCACTTTTGACGATTTTTCTTCGCTTTGCATGTGCATTTCATCTAAATTCTTTTTAGAGATAATGGAATCCTCTATCTTCCTTGCTTGCTCTTTGATTTTTCTAGCCTTGGAGATAATACCATCATATTTGGCATGTACATCCTCTAGATGGAGTTCAACTTCTTCAAGTATCTTCTGGTGACTTTCTTGAATCTTGTCTTCTTTCTCCTTTTGAAGATGCAATGACACTCCATTTATCAAATTTTGATGTCCTTATTCAATTTTGGATTGCATTTCTAATTTTACCTCATTAGTATTTAGGGATTCCTCAACCTTGCAAATTTTCTCTTCAAGTCTTTTGGTAAATTCTTCATCAAAGATCCTTCTTTCTTCTCGATTTTGACAATTCTTATTTTCTTCTTTCAATCTCTTAACCTCATCTAATAGTTTTTTTATTATGGTTTTGTAATCTACATATCTCTTCATCTTTCTTTTTCAAATCTTCCGTTGACTCATCTTTTTCCCACTTGCCTTTGCTAGTTTTTTCTTGATTTAAGTTTTTAACCTCCTTAATGAATGATTCATTAAGGGATCATATCTTAGATAACTCCTCACCCTTCTTCTTAATCTCTTCCATTACTTCTTTTAATTCATCTTGAATTCTATACATTTCCTCCATTTTTGTATCCTTGATCCATTTATTTGAGAAGAGTTTTTCAAATTATTCCCATGTGAGGTTCCATCTAGTATCCTTATCCCTACTCATCCACCACTTTCGAGCTTCACCAAAAAGATAAATACTCACTTCGTTACAGTAGGGCAACAACCATAAGTCAAATCTAATCAATACTTCGAAGAGCCCTTCCTGATTGACTCTAGCGAAGAAGGTTTCTTCTAAAGATCAATACTTCTAGAAGGTTGGCCTTGAGAAGAGATCTTATGGAGGGTTGACTCTGGCCTGATTAACCCTTCTCATTTTCACCCGAAGTAATATTTTACGGTCAATTCTTCGAAAGAGCCCATCGTTATTAACCCTTATCTTACAGATTTGATCTTGATCAATCCTTCCTTATCTAATGAAGAGTTATTATCATTTCCCTTTATTAACCTCAACCATTCCATATGATTCATTTCATCTTTATCTTCATCAACTATAAATTCAGGTATTGCCATTGATTATTAGCCTTAACTTAAAACCTCAATATATTAAGGATAATGATGTCAAATAGTTATAATCCTTGTTCCCATATAATATTATAAGTTTCCTCTTTCCAATGGCTTTTGAATCAGCTCAATCAGACATTGCAATCAAAAGTTATGATAGTTTTAAGTGAACATACCTTTGAAACCCTGATTGGACCCTGACCTCCTAGCCGACCTTCCTTCTGATGTATCTCTGCAATTTCGACTCTCTTAAGTCCGAAATTACGACCTATAGTACTATGAAATGTCTTCTTTGCAATGCCACTGATCAAAATTGGATGTGTCAAGTGGAAGTTATGATAACTTCCCCTTACCTTGTTGATTTTTGGCCTTTCCAGGAGATCGAACTTGTACAACGTGCCACGCGCACTTTATTTTATATCTGATTCTGAAATTTGTACCTGAAATACTAAAGTGCGTCCTCTTTCCAATGCAGATGGTATCATAGAATTTGGAGCCTCGTTGAATAAGATATGATTATTTTACCTGGAACACTTGTTTGATACTAGTTAATAGAACTAGTCAGATACCCTATATTCCATAGGGTGTATCTCCAAAAGTACAATGAACCAGAAGCTGGAATTTATAACACAGATACTACGCTAAGTCTTCTCAATATCCTCCAGGTTTTTCCCTCTGAAGTGGCCCCGAGAAAATATTATAGCAAAAATTACAAAATCACTATATTGAGGAAGAAAAACCCTAGGATTGATGCTCTCATACCAAATGTAATGAACCAAATACTTAAAATATCATAAAATAACAGAAGTACAAAATGTGAGCATGGATCACAACTCCAACATAGATAAGTTACACAATAACTCCTTAAAGAATAGGGGAACCCACTCCAAATAACCAAATGCTTTCATACATCAAATTCACATGTCACAATAATGAATAGATGATCTCTATTTATACCTATTCACACAATATACATGAAGCCCATTTCCTATTAGGCTGACCCTATTACACATAGATTTACACATTATATGTATATTTATCTCCATATATGCCCCCCCTTTGGGTCATATCATATACATTTATCCCTATATATGCCCCCCTTGGGTCATAACAATTTCCAGGGTAAATCTTTGTGTATATGTGTAATTTCCATTGTTTTCTTTTCTATTTTAAGAATATCTGTATGCATTGTGTTATTGCACAATTTGTACTTGTCCAAGCCCAAGACAAGTAAATCAAATATTGCGTAACTATAAGATAACCCATCACTGCCACATTAGTAGGAAATCCCCACATTTTAGGGATGGATGAGGTCCAGCCTAGGGGAGGCATCCCTGGTAACCTCAAGGGATCAGATAGCGAAAATGCATCCAAGTTTGGAGGTCATTCTCACTGGTTACCTAAGTCAAAATTCTATGTCAGTCAAATTGAGGTGAAAGAGAGATGTTTCAGGTACTTGTCTGGAACAAGAAAATTATAGCATGTACATAACAATTTCCAAGTACCAATATGACGATGAAACCTCATTAGACACTAGATATGAAAATATATGATGACTGATGTAAAATTGCATCAAACTACAATTTATAACAACAATTAGTATTTTGTAACAACCACTAGAAATATAGGTCAGAATTGCATGAAATCACAGTGAAAACTTAGCAATTATCCAATAGATCAATTATCAACTATTCCAAGCAATTTTTGAGTAAGCAAAGTTAATGTTAGACTAGTGTATGCAACAAATTCAAGTAAATTAAATGGTTGTAGCAAAGATTTGCAATGACAACAATTAAGTTACTATTCTAGGCTAGGCTAGGCTAGGGTTAGAGAAAGTTAGTAGAAAATTTAGACAATGGAGTTTGAGAGTTTGTTTTCTCAAATTCCTTCATAAGAGCTGTGATACTAGTGCCTTTTGGGCTATGGAGTCAATTACAACAACAATGCAAATGTCACTTGGATAAATAATGATAGCAATATCTAAGGAAATGAGATGAAGTTTAAGGTGCTAGCACTTTAGGGAATTAAATTTCAAACCTTAAGAGAGGAATTTTGCTAGAGAGAAAGCACCTTTGGGTTCTAGCAAAAATTCTTTTCCTTCCTTAGATTCTTTAAATTTAATAGAAACAAGCTTCTAGAACCCACTCCTAAAGTGCTAGCACTTTAGGGCTCTAGGAGTTTTCCCTAGACGAGGTTTCTTAGCAAATCAATGGATGAAATATTATAGAGAGAGGAAGAAACACCTTATGTTCCCCTCCTAGGGTTTTAGACAAGCAATATATATCTTCAACATGAACAAGTAAAATATACCATAAAAATTCAACACATGAAAGAAATTGTAGATTTTACTTACTTCGCCAAGATTAATCAAGCACAAACCCTAGTTGCAGAAAATTCTACCAAGAAATAGCCATGAAAGATCCAAAACTTGCTCCTCTAAGCCTAGCGCATGAGTAAAAGAGACCATTTACCCCGAAGAGGGAGAAGATTTCATACCTCCCTCTCTTGTGTGAGAGGAATATGAGTTCTATTAAAATGAATTGCCAAGGGGTGTATTTATATCACCTTCTTTGGCCTAAAATGTCAATTTAAAATTATAAGAGGGTCGACCCCCTCAATCATCCTTTAATTAATTTATTTTGCACAAAATAAAAACCTAAAGGGTAACATCATCCCTCTTTAAGGTGACGTTGAGCTCCAAGAGGGTGATGTTGAGGCTGCTTGGTGGAACGTTGGGTCTCCAAAGGCCACAACATGCCATCAACTACCAAAATGAAGTGCCAAGTGTCCTTTTCCATCAACGTTTTTCCATTAAACCTTATCCCTCTCGATGGTGATGTCATGGGCTAGGTGAGTGATGTTCTAGGCCTCCAAAGGCCAACGTCCAGGTGGGAGATCATTATCTAGCCATGCTAGAGTGCCTCCAAAATCAACGACCCCCTTCTTCAAGGTACAAATGATCATCACAAGGTTTCCTCAGATGTGGGGTCTAACATCCATCCTTGGGCTCCAAATCCCTCATGAATACCTGTCCACCGGGCAAGCTCCTGGAAAGAAAAATAGATGCACCCTCCAAAGGTCCATAAGTCACAAGAATTATACCAAGTAAGACACATCTAATAATGGAACCACCCAAACATGTGCATGAAACCCCTATTTTCAAACTAAACAAATGATCAAAGAACTTAAACAACTTGTCAAATTTAGGTGTGGGAGGGGTGTCAAGGCATCATATTGGGGTAGTCAATCCCCAAGTCAAAAGTGTTTCCCAAGGGAAACCTATCTAAATCATGTGTGAGTATGAGGTGGATTGGGGTAAGAATTATGGGTATGGGGTTTCATGACATACAAGGGCTCATATTGTCTCATTTATGGGTGCCTTTGTTGAGGGCTAGCCACATATTTTTCTTCTTTTTATTTTTAACCCATATTTTTCCAAGCCCTTTATTAGCCATTCATTTTGTATGTGTTTCCTAGTTGAAGACAATAAGAGGCACTAAAAAGGAAATGCATAGCGCACATATACTCTACCTTGGTTTGCATGCTTTTCCAAGTTCAAGACAATAAGGGGCACTAAAAAGGAAATGCATAGCCCACAAACACTCTACCTTGGAAATAAACATTAATTAATTAGTTATTTATTTTATGGGTCCCTCATGTTTTTAGAGAGGCGTTTCATTGCTCTCGAGACTTTCAGGGCAAGCTTTTATTGCATGATGTTTTTGCTAGGGAACCTCTGAGCCTAATGTCCCCTTCTTCCCATGAAACGAGGTACATTCCATTCTTGGGTCAATAATCCCAAAAACCCAAAAGATGAAGAGACAAAATGGAAGAAGCATGGAAAGTGATAAGTATGATCGAGAATGGTATGATGACTCTTCAAGGAACCCCCCAGTAGCACCCCATTCCTGAGGGTGACCAACTTACTAGGACATGATAACACCCACCAAGGTTAAATAAGGAAAATGGTATAATTTCCAAGCAAGTGTTTTGTAATCAATAAATGATTCTTTGCAACATATTCAAATGCTTCAATTATTAAAGTGACACTTACCGTGAAACCAAACTTATTACCTCATGAAGCAAGACCTGCTATCCTCTGGGGCCAGGCTAGTGTGATGGATGCTGCTCTGCTACTGATGATGACTGATGATGCAATTCAATATAGGAGGGTCCCTAAGGGGCTCTGGTAGTCAATATGCCTCTCGACACTCCATGTTTTCTACCTGTGGGCCTAAAGACATGATATCCTTAGTTACCCCTAATATGAGGGGTTAACATCAGGCTCCTACTTGGGGACATGTGCTCACCGTAGAGCGCATGAGAGCCTAATCATATCTGGTATGACATGTGTACACTCAAACAAAATCATCAGAACATCTAGGGTGGTTCTATCACCCCTTATTCTTATGAAAAATTGCCAACGATCAAAATTTCAAAGAAAATGTTGAAAATATAGTTTTCCAATATCTTTATTCTAACATATCAATATGATCATGTAAAACATATGAATATGACATAAATATGATGCAAGATGGAATAAGATAAAATGTACATGATAAGAACATATGCAAATCAAGCTAGACTAAATGCACACTATACTACCATGACATGCGAGATTCAAATGCCTACCCTAACCTACCTACACTATTCTATGTTAGTAAGAAATGCTAGTTATGATCTTATAACTAGTACAACCATGTTAGCATTGTATCAAGACATCCTTATCTGTGCTTCATCATAAACCAACATAAAGATAAGTCAAGCACAAAAAGAACATGAGTTAGAGTAGTCATTATATCATAAGAAATCATAAAATCTAACTCATGGAGGTGGGAGGGATGGAAAAAATTATGCCAAGCCATGTTCTCATGAGAATACTGAATCCGTCTTCGAATAGGGTTGTGACAAGGTAGAGACTCATTAGGATGGATCAAAGGGTCAAAAGGTTGACTAGATTGGATCTTATCACTCCCCAAGGCCTGAAAAGGGATGAACACGAAACTGGAGGATGAATGAAAATTACTTAGGGGAAGGTTGAAAGATCGAGATATCAAACTTCTTCTTAACGAATTCAACCTACCCTTAAATTCCAAGAAATATTTTTTCCTCAGAAACATCTTGGGATAAAGGACATGTTTCCCAGCTGCATCCCCAGTGACGTAGCGGGATAAAGGAAAATAGGGGGGATATAAAGCCTCATCACAAGTATCTTTCTCTAGGAAAATCATGTCCTTACCCTCATCAAGACTGGAGCACAATAGTGGTTGAAAATTTTCTTCATAGAATAAATCCAAGTGCTCAAAAGAATAAGTACCAAACTCTCAGGGCATGACCGAAAATCATCATGAGAGTGTTGTAAAAGGTCACCCCAAGGTGGTTGGAACAAATTCACAATAATGTCATCTCCTTATTTCCAAACATTTGAATTAGTAGCAATCGTACACGGTGTTTGTAAGGGAAACAATTGAATATGACCTTAAATGTTGTAAATGGGATCTCCATCATAACAAATCACATCCCATTTACGTCTCCCAACATGTATGAACTCATCAATATTCTCAATGATATCACCACCTTCATCATAGCATGAAGGGTCTAGTACATCCAAGGGTTCCTTTATTTCTTCACCTTCTGAATCATAGAATAGAGCATCATCAAAGTCTTGGAAAGGGAAATGACTTACCACACTCTCTTCTTGTGCAGGAGGAGTGGAAGATTGGATGAATTCATCAAATGAAGGAGCAAACATCATCACTTCATCCTCATGATTCACCTCTTTAGGCTCTCATTCTTCAATCAAGTCTTCATTGTCTTCAATAGCCTCATGAATAAATTCTTTCTCCTCTTCGAGGGATTGGTAAAAATCGTCACGAATCTTCTCTTCAACTTCTTGTCCATCAATGGATTCTTCATCTTCCTCATTAGGGATAGAACATAAGCCTTCCTTGTGGAAAGTGTCTTCATAATTTTGTGTTCTTGGGGCCCATATTTTGATGAAGTCCTCAATGAATATTGTAAGAGAAGATATACTTTTTGGCTCAAAAGTATGCTCGACCCACTCCTTTTCCCTTGTGTCTAGAGAGAGAAAAACTAATATTATTAGTACATCCTGATGTGTTACACCCATATCTTACACACACTTCAAGAAATTCTCAACATGAGTAATGGCCAAGGACGAGTCTCCATCGCATTTTGGACACTTTCTCCCCAATCTTGGAGAAATATAATGTGGATATCTTGATCTGTCTTCAATATCTAGGGAGGGGAACATCTTGTGAAGTGACCATGTGTTCAAGAATGTTTCCTCAAATTGTTCCATGGTATTGATGCTTTTATCAGGGAGACCATCATACCATATTCTAGCATTGTCATGAAGAGTGGCCAAGAAGAGTTTCATCACTATATCTTTAGCTTCATCCTCTACTGGATTCAGTTGAAAGAAATCCTAGAAATTACTCATATGCTCTTCGACAGTAGTCTCATCATAATCGAATAAATTGGGAAACCATTCTAGTTGATCCTTAGGAAGCATTTTTTGAGGGTACCCTAGGATTTCACTCATGTCCAAGGGTCTGTAAATATCACCCAGATCCCATGGAGAAACCATGGTTGGTTGTTATAGGGTTGTGACCCAATGGAGTCACCAGATAATCCTTCTAGGATCACCAAAGGAAGTGAGGGAATCACCCTTGGTGGAGTCATCATGTAAGATTGTAAGATAAGGGCTTCGGGAAAATCTCACCAAAGATGTGTCATTGAGGAAAACTGATTCAATTCTCACCGACAACGGCGCCAAAATCTTATCGCAAAATTTGTACTTGTCCAAGCCAAAGGAAAGTAAATCAAATCTTGCGTAACTACATGATAACCCACCACTCTCACCTTAATAGGAAATCCCCACGTTTTAGGGATGGATGAGGTCCAAACCAGGAGAGGTGTCCCCGATAACCTTAAGGGATCAGATAGCAAGGACGCATAAAATTTTGGAGGTCCCTCTCATTGGTTACCTAAATCAAAAGTCTATGTTTGTCAAATTGAGGCAAAAGAGAGATGTTTCGGGTACCTTCCTGAAACAAGACAATTATAGCACGTACATAACAATTTCCAAGTACAAATATGATGATGACACCTCAACATATAGTAGATATGAAAATATATGATGGTTGATGTAAAATTGCAACAAACTAACAATTTATGACAAAAATTAGTATTTTGTAACAACCACTAGAAATATAGGTCATAATTGCATGAAATCACAGTGAAAACTTAGCAATTATCCAATAGATCAATTATCAACTATTCCAAGCAATTTCTGAGTAAGCGAAGTTAACATTAGACTAGTGTATTCATAAAATTCAAGTAAATTATATGGTTGTAGAAAATATTTGCAACAACAACTACTCAGTTAGTAGTTTAGGCAAGGCTAGGGTTAGAGAAAATTAGTAGAATCTTTAGAAAATAGAGTTTGAAAGTTTGTTTGATCAAATTTCTTCACAAGAGCTGTGATACTAATGCCATTTGGGCTATGGATTCAATTACAACAACAATGCAAATTTCACTTGGAGAAATAATGATAGCAATGTCTAAGGAAATGAGATGAAGTTTAAGGTGCTAGCACTTTAGGGCCTTAAACTTCAAACCTTAAGAGAGTAATTTTGCTAGAGAGCAAGCACCTTTGGGATCTATCAAAAATTCTTTTCCTTCCTTAGATTCTTTAAATTTAATATCAACAAGCTTCTAGAACCCACTACTAAAGTGCTATCACTTTAGGGCTTTAGGAGTTTTCCCTAGATGAGGTTTCTCAACAAATCAATGGATGAAATATTCTAGAGAGAGGAAGACACACCTTATGTTCCTCTCCTATGGTTTTATAAAATCAATATATATCTTCAATATGAACAAGTAAAATATACCATAAACATTCAACACATGAAAGAAATTGCATATTTTACTTACTTCACCAAGATTAATCAAGCACAATCCCTAGTTACAGAAATTTCCACCAAGAAATAGACAAGAAAGATCCAAAACTTACTCCTCCAAGCCTAGCGCATGAGTAAAAGAGACCATTTACCCCGAAGAGGGTGAAAATTTCAGACCTCCCTCTCTTGTGTGAGAGGAATATGAGTTATATAAAAATGAATTGCCAAGAGGTGTATTTATATCACCTTCTTTGGCCTAAAATGTCAACTTAAAATTATAAGAGGGCCGACCCCCTCAATCATCCTTTAATTAATTTTTTTTTCACAAAATAAAAACCCAAAGGGTGACATCATCCCTCTTTAAGGTGACGTTGAGCTCCAAGAGGGTGACACGGAGGCTGCTTGGTGGAACATTGGGCCTCCAAAGGCCACAACATGCCCTCAACTGCCAAAATGAAGTGCCAAGTGTCCTTTTCCATCAACATTCATCCATCAAACCCTGACCCTCGCCATGGTGACGACACGGGTTGGGTGAGTGATGTTCTACGCTTCTAAAGGCTAACTTCTAGGTGGGGAAAGGCGGGAACTCGCCATATAGACATGCCATAGTGCCTCCAAAGACAACTACCTCCTTCTTCAAGGTACAAATAATCGTCACAAGGTTTCCCTAGACGTGGGGTCTAGCATCCATCCTTGGGCTCCAAATCCCTCATGAAGGTCTGAACACAATCATCTCCTCATGAATATGTTAATGTTTATGCCATTATTATAGTTCTTTGCATTTCAATAGATAAGAGCATCATAAGAACAAGATCACTGAGAAATACACATTCACAAGAGACACAACATTTATCCTGGGAAACCCTCCAGGGGACGAAAACCCAACAAAAACTCCCTTATCATAAATAGCTTATACAATGTTCAAGAGATAACTCAAACCAATACAGATAGTCCTCCCCAAGAGATGCGCCACTCTTCTCCCTCTCTCCAACTAGTAATTGCAGTTTGCCTCATAAGAGAATGAGCAAGTGAGTTGTGTGTTAGAAGTGAGGTGCTAGCCTCTTATTTATAAAAGACTGGCATGTGTGAGAGGGTTTCACTGGCAGGGCCGACCTCTCACTCTGGGTGGGTAAACCCACCTTTAATTAATTCTGGGTCTTCAATAATAACTGTTGGGGCCAACTTCTTATTCTGCCCTTTATAATTGTTCGATGACCAATCTGCAAAAGGGGATTTGGTCCTTATACAATTACCGACATGATTAATCCACAATGGGGATTAATCCTAATAATAAAATAACAATAATAATAAGAATGCTCTTCGCAGTTACATTATTTCAACACTCCCCCTTAACAAGAAGGGTATTCTTCATCAGCATCAGGCGAGAAAGGTCTGCATCATCAGTGGCATCAAGAGGACAGTATCGTCAATATCATCTTGAAACATTGGCTAGCATATTTACGAGTCATCGAAAGTTTTCTTCATTGGCAACATCATCATTCTCGAAAGAATGCTATCATCATCTGCATCAAATATGTATCAGTAAAAATGATACCTCATCACAACACTAGGCTGGAAATACTACACTGGATCAATGTCACAACTTGTTAAGCTGATAGCTCAGTGCCAGTCACATCTCTATTTACGTCTAACAACTAGGTCAGAAGCAAGGAATATCATCATCTCGATTTACGTCTAACAACTAGGTCAGAAGCGAGGAATCACAACGTCATGCTTTACGTCTAACAACTAGGTCAGAAGGATGACTCATCTTGCTTTACGTCTAACAATGAGGTCAAAAGCAAGGAACACATCAACATCTCGCTTTACGTCTAACAACGAGGTCAGAAGCGAAGAATCATCTTGATTTATGTCTAACAACTAGGTCAGAAGCAAGGAATCAACGACGTCATGCTTTACGTCTAACAACGAGGTCAGAAGCATGACTCATCTTGCTTTACGTCTAACAACGAGGTCAGAAGCAAGGATCACACAACATCATGCTTTACGTCTAATAGGGAGGTCAGAAGCATGACTCATCTTGCTTTACATCTAATAGCGAGGTCATAAGCAAGGAACACACAACGTCATGCTTTACGTTTAACAACGAGGTCAAAAGCATGACTCATCTTGCTTTACGTCTAACAGTGAGGTCCGAAGCAAGGAAAAAATATATATATACTCCCCCTTTCAGGGAGGGTCCTTTCGGACTATACCAAGCTTATCTCGAAAGTGTTCAAACTTTACACGAGATAGAGGCTTAGTCAACACGTCAACAACCTGTTCATCTGTGCTAATGTACTGGAGCTTCAAGGCTCCTCTCTGTACCATGTCGTGGATGAAATGATAGCGGATCTTTATGTGCTTTGACCTGTCGTGGAATACATGATTCTCTGCCATCTTTATGCAGCTCTGGTTATCACATAGAATCGTGGTTACTCTCATCTCCAAGTCAAATAGGCTTGTCAGCAACTTTTGAATCAATATAGCTTCGTAGCTAGCAGAACATGCGGCAATGTACTCTGCTTCCACTGTGCTGAGAGCAATATTTGATTGCTTCCTACTCTGCCACGAGAACATGGCTAATCCCAAACTGAAACAACATCCGGAAGTGCTTTTTCTGTCAGCAACACTTCTTGCCCAATTTGCATCAGTATATCCACTCAATGTGAAGTCATGATCTCCATCATAGTTGAGACCATAATCCATTGTACCTTTAAGGTACCTCATCACATGTTTTGCAGCCACTAGATGAACACATCTGGGCTCTACCAGAAACTGACTCAAGTTGTTCACTTCAAAATAGATGTCTGGTCTGGTGTT
>ML810732.1:0-11141 GCA_009831015.1 Picea engelmannii | reverse complement strand
AAGAAATAAATTACCAGGAACTGAAAGTAAAAGTAGACAGCATGTTAGAGTTTAAGCTATTATTAGGTTTCTTTTCAATTCACTAGATAACCATAGCATAGATAGGTTCACTGAGAAATACACAATCACAAGAGACACATCATTTATCCTAGGAAACCCTCATGGGGGAGAAAACCCAAAAAAAACTTCCTTAATATAGATAGCCAATACAATGCCAAGAGAATAAACCAAACACTACAGAAAATCCTCTCTAAGTAATGCGCCTCTCTCTCTCTTCCTTCTTCTCCAACTGCAGCTCCAAACTTGCGCTCTAATGATCAAGTGAGTGAGTGAACAAATGAGGCGCTAGCCTCCTTTATTTATACAATCTGACAGGAGCTAAAACGAAGTGTCTTTTCACTGGCAGGGCCGACTTCTCTTTCTGGGTGGTTAGAACCACCTAACTTAATTTTGGGGGCCGACTTCTCATTTTGGTTATTACAATTAGGGTTTGACCAATCCGCAAAAGGGGATTTGGTCATTTACAATGTCCGACATGATTAATCCACAAAAGGGGATTGATCTAATGAATAATACATCAATAATAAATAGAACACTCTTTGCAGTTACAATATTTCAACACTCCCCCTTAACAAGAAGGGTATTCTACAACAGCATCAGATGAGAGAGAGGGCAACATCATCAACAACATCTTGGAACACTGATTGGCATATCTATAAATCATCGAAAGTTTTTCTCATCATCAATAGCAGCAACAACACAACACAAAGGCTCAAGCATCATCAACATCATCACTAGGCTTAGAGTCTTCAGCACGAAGCTGGCATCACAGCACGAAGTTGGCTACACAATATCATCAGCATGAAGTTGGCATCACAGTACAAGACCGACAACATCATCACATCACGAGGCTGGCACACATCATCACAGCACGAGGCTAGCACATCATCAACACAAGGCTGGCATCACAGCACTAGGCTGGCACATCATCACAACACGAGGTTGGCATCACAGCACTAGGCTGGCACATCATCACAGCACGAGGCTGGTAGATCATCACAACACGAGGTTGGCACATCATCAGCACGAAGCTGGCATCACAGCACTAGGCTGGCACATCATCATCATGGAGCTGGCATCACAACACTACTCCCCTTTTCGAGGGAGGTCCTTACGGACTACACCAAGCTTATCTCGAAAGTGCTCAAACTTTACACGAGATAGAGGCTTGGGCAACACATCAGCAACCTGTTCATCCGTGCTAACATATTGGAGCTTTATGGCTCCTCTCTGCAACATATCACGGATGTAATGATATTGGATCTCTATGTGTTTTGACTTGTCATGGAACACAGGGTTCTCGATCATCTTTATGCAGCTCTAGTTATCAAATAGGATCAGGGTTGCTTCCATCTCTAGATCGAATAGACCTGTAAACAACTTCCAAAACCATATGGCTTCACAACTAGCAGAACATGCAGCAATGTATTTTGCTTCTGCCATGCTGAGAACAATGCTTGATTGCTTCCTACTCTGCCATGAGATCATGGCTGACCCCAGACTGAAACAACAACCTGGAGTGCTCTTTCTGTCAGAGACACTTCCAGCCCAATTTGAATCAGTATATCCACTCAGTCTGAAGTCATGATCTCCATCATAACTGAGACCACAATCCAATGTACCCTTAAGGTACCTCATCACATGTTTTGCAGCAACTAGGTGAACATGTCTGGGTTCTACCAAAAACTGACTCAAGGTGTTCACAGCAAAACAAATATATGGCCTGGTGTTCGTCATATACATCAACGATCCAATGATCTGTCTATATAGCATAGCATCAATCAATTCTGACGAAGAGTCAACCAGGAGCTTCAACTCTGTTTCCATGGGTGTATTCATGGACTTGCACTCCAACATATCAAATCTCTTCAATATTTCAACAGCATACTTCCCTTGGTTAAGGAAGATCCTCTCTGAGCTCTGCCATACCTCAAGACCTAAGAAATAGTGCATTAGGCAAAGGTCTTTCATCTCAAATTCTGCAGCGAGCTTCTCCTTATATTCAGTGATGAGATTTTCTTCTCCAGTTAAGAATAAGTCATCCACATACAACAGCAATATAACAGGCTCATCATTCATAACCTTGAACTAAAGGTTAGAATCTGCTTTACTCTTGGTAAAGCCTAAGCTCGTCAGAAAACTGTCAATCCTTCCATACCAAGCTCTAGGAGCTTGCTTCAATCCGTACAGAGCCTTATTCAACTTGCAGACATGAGTCTTCCTGTCTTCAACTTCAAATCCTTGAGGTTGTTCTATATACACTTCTTCTTAAATGACACCATTCAAGAAGGCAATTTTCACGTCCATCTGGTGTAACTTCGACGTCATCTTAGTTGCAAGGGCTACGATGGTTTTGATCGAAGTGTATGTGGCTACAGGAGCAAATGTCTCTTCATAGTCAATGCCTTCCTTTTGAGAGAAGCCACGAGCAACGAACATTGCTTTATATTTCTCAATACTTCCATCAGCAGCATGTTTTATTTTGAAAATCCATTTGGAAGATACCACATCCTTGCTCTTCGGCCTGGGAACTATTTCCCATACATCATTCTTTATAATGGATTGGTATTCTTCTGTCATGGCATCTGCCCATTCTTTTTTCTGAATGGCTTCTTCAAAGCAGGTAGGCTCCTTCTCTAAGAGACCACACATCAAAGCCATATAACTGGAGAATGGCTTTGATTTCTTCACTTGTCTCATGGTTCCTTCGCGGACATCGTACTTCTCTCCATCTTGAATAAGTTCCCTTGTGCAGGCTAGCTTTCTCTTGTGGGAGATCGTCATCTGGGGAGGTTCTTGAGATTCTACTATGTCATGATCTTCTAGAATCTCCTCATGAGGGGAAGCTATGACTTCCCTTACTGGTTCTGCAACTCTGGGAGCTACAGGTTCCTCTTCATATACTTCTTCAAGTTGGCATCTTCTTGATTTCTTGAGTGTTGCATCTTCATCAAAGGTTACATCCCTGTTGATCTCAATATGATGGTAACCTGGTATATAAACTCTAAAGGCCTTGGAGACCTCACAGTATCCAACAAATATTCCCTTCTTTCCTGAAGGGTCCAGCTTGGTTCTTTTCTCTTTTGGAATATGTACAAATACTGGGCGGCCAAATATTTTGAGATAGCTTACTTCTGGCTTCTTTCTGAAGAACATCTCTTCTGGGGTCTTGAACCCAAGTGCACTATGGGACAATCTGTTCTGCACATATATTGTTGTTTATGATGCTTTTGCCCATAAGCACATTGGAAGATCTTGATCATGGATCATGGTCTTCACTGCTTCCATTATAGTTATGTTCTTTCTTTCTGCTACACCATTTTGTTGAGATTGTAGGGAGTGGTGAGCTCCCTCTTGATCCCGACATCTTTGCAAAAGTTTACAAACTCTTTTGAGATGTATTCTCCTCCATTATCTGACCTGAGTATCTTGATCTTTCTTTCAGAAAGATTCTCTATCAAGGCTTTGAATTCCTTGAAACTGAACACTTCATCTTTTGATTTCAAAAGTAAATCCAGGTTTTACGAGAATAGTCATCAATAAAAGATACATAGTATACATACCCACTGATGGAGGATGATGGCATTGGGCCACACACATCTGAGTGAATAAGTTCTAGGACTCCTTCTGCTTTACTGTCTCTCTTCGAAAAAGGGTTCTTGATGTTCTTCCCTTCTGCACATCCATTGCACACACCTTCATGGTCAACCTTGAGCTCCGGTAGACCTGTGACTACCTTGCTTACATATGGTAATGCCTTGTAGTTGATGTGGGCTACTCTTCGCCAAAGTTCACATGGATTCTCAATGGAGTGGGTCGTGGTTGCTTCTGAGTGACCCTTTAGCTTATACAAGCCACCTTCTTCTTTTCCAATAACAATTGCTTCTTTCATGGTTTTTCCTTTGGCCCACATAAGAACTTCTCCATCTATAAAGGCAACTCTGAAGCCTTTCTTTTCTAAAGCTGATATGGAGAGTAAGTTCTTTGTCAAACCTGGTACATAGAGTACATCCTTCATCTTCATTGGAGTTCTTGAATTAAGCTTGTAATTTGACTCTCCTACTCCCTTGATGGGGTATTGATAATCATCTCCATGTGTAACTTTCTAAGAAAACTTATTTTTCTGAAAGGCAAGAGAGAATGTCTCTTTGACCTGTCATGTGCTTGGAAGCACCACTATCAATGAGCCACGTGTCCTCACCAGGTGATATTGATCCTGAGAGGACTGAGATTAAGACAGTCTTCAATTCGTTCTTTTATCATCTTTGTGGGTGGCTCTTCATCTTCAACTACATGGGCATGATACCTCTTGTTTTTCTTCTTGTATTCTTCTCGTTTAGCTAGACAATGTTTCGCAATATGTCCCATCTTGTCACAATGGTAACATTGGTAGGATGAGAAATCTTTTCCTTTTCTTTGTCCTTTCGAAAACTTCTAGAATCTCCTTGGTTGAGATTCTTTATGTATGAATTTGTTTTGGGGTTGAGACTCCTTATGAGTTTCTTTCTGGAAGTAAGACTTCTTTCTTCCTCCTTTAGTGTGAGAAGTTGGGGCTTGATCTTCATCTCTTGATAGTAAAGCTTCTTGGTTAGCTACCCTTGATTCTTCTTGAATACATTCTTCCCAAAGACTGTCAAATTGTAGTTTCTCCTTTCTGGCACAAATAGTTTGGATGAATGCATCCCAAGGTCTTGTGAGACCATTAAGGGTCGTCATTATGAGTTCGTCTTCGTCTATAGTATCTCCAATTGCTTCTAGTTGTTCTTTGAATTATGATATTCTGGAGAAATATTCCTGGATTGATTCTCCTTTCTGCATCCTTGTATTCTTGAGTTGAGTTCTTAGATTCATCTTCCGATTTATGTTCTTTCCTTCATATAATCTAGTTAGGGCATCAAACATTTCTTTTGGAGTCTTCTTTGACAACACTTGAGGAATCAAGTGATCTTTGATAGAATCTACAATGATTCTTTTGGCCCTAATTGTGTCATTTTGGTGTTTTTCTTTAGTTGCAGCATCGGCGGGTTTTGGTATATCTTTAATGAATCTTGCTAGGTCATTCTCTTCAAGAATGAGTCCAATCCTATACTTACAGGCACGGAAGTTTTCCACACTTTCTAGCTTGTCAACAAGCTTAGTGCTTGCAGACATCTTTTACCTGGAGCTAGGAAAATGACCAAAAAATGAAAGTGCTCAAAATTGAATTTTGAACTTACCAGGAGGTGCGCCTGGCTGAGGCGAGTAGCCTGGTGTGTTTAGATTTCAAAAAATCCAACTTTTGCCCCTTCAAACTTGACCAGTGGATTTCTGGACTGGTGCTTCTTGTTTTCTGGTACTTCTGGTACTGGAGAAAACTAGGGTTTCACTTTCCGGGAGATCTAACCATTGAAAAGGTGCGCTGAAGGTGCCAAAGAGTTCCTTGGGCTAGGGCACACTTTTCTAAATGGCTCTTGGGCTGAAATTCCTCTTCAATAAAAAGCCCTAATTTTCATGTATGGCTACAATGACGTTTTTCTTCTTCTTGTGAAAGATGCTCTCTTCAACTTAGCTCTGATTCCATGTTAGAGTTTAAGCTATTATTAGGTTTCTTTTCAATTCACTAGATAACCATAGCATAGATAGGATCACTGAGAAATACACAATCACAAGAGACACATCATTTATCCTGGGAAACCCTCATGGGGGAGAAAACCCAGCAAAAACTTCCTTAATATAGATAGCCAATACAATGCCAAGAGAATAAACCAAACACTACAGAAAGTCCTCTCCAAGTAATGCGCCTCTCTCTCTCTTCCTTCTTCTCCAACTGTAGCTCCAAACTTGCGCTATAATGATCAAGTGAGTGAGTGAACAAATGAGGCGCTAGCCTCCTTTATTTATACAATCTGGCAGGAGCTAAAACGAAGTGTCTTTTCACTGGCAGGGCCGACTTCTCTTTCTGGGTGGTTAGAACCACCTTACTTAATTATGGGGGCCGACTTCTCATTTTGCTTATTACAATTAGGGTTTGACCAATCCGCAAAAGGGGATTTGGTCATTTACAATGTCCGACATGATCAATCCACAAAAGGGGATTGATCTAATGAATAATACATGAATAATAAATAGAATACTCTTGGCAGTTACAATATTTCAACACAGCAATCACATCACAAGTACACACTTATTTTTGGACAACAGTCCCCAAAAAAACCCAAGGTGGGAAAACCGGTGCAGTAGATCTGAGATTTTATTATTAATCAGCAAGGAAATATAGAGTTCTCTTACAGTACAAATCGGCCCAGCCAAATACCAAGCAAAATGCTCAACCAAACTCCTCCCCAACAATTGTATGGCCCTTCTCTGCAAATCCCTGAACCAAAGTGTGCTTGATGAGACCCTTGCATAAGCCTCTGCGCAATATCGTACAGTTGTCTGCGTGGGACCGTGGGTGTTGCGTCACTTGGTACGGCGGCCCTCAGATATGAGATAAAGTCCTTTGCAATTGTTGAAGATGTGTGTGCCAATCTGCCTGATGAGTCCTCCTCTGTCTCCCTGTAAACCCTCACTCAAATATGCAATCAATCTTTCTGTAGATCGATCTCTCCTCCTTGTGCGCCCTCTTAGCCCAGTCAATCTCTTTATTCTTCATTGAGCAAGTGAAACCCTAATCTCCAAAAGGATTGAGGGCTAAGATCAACCCTTACCCTCATGATGAGATCAATGGTCAAGATTAAAAGACCACAACTTAACTTATTTTTCACTTTAACTTTAGAAAAAGTACTCAATAAAGTCAACTGAAGATTATAACACATCAACAGTTCTTTTCCTAAGTTAGACTTAGGAAAACATTTAATTAATCGACTTAGCCTAAGTTTCATTGTCCTCCATCATGCTAGGATGTTGTAATGATGATGGAAGATCTTCCTTGCTATAATCTCAACATTTTCAACAGTAGTTTTAAGTATTGAAGCTCACTTGGGGTGATTGTCATATCTTGTTACTATCTTCATATAATCTCATGGCCATCAATGAGTAGGCAGGCTTATGACAGAAGTCTAATAAAGAAAGAACCATATGGTAAGTAGCACCTTCCAATTTTTTACTGCTCCCTAGTCTTCCAATAATCTAAGGGATTTTAGATCCATACCATGCTTCCCAAGATCCAACATCTGGAGCATATGAGCCCCAATGATGAGCGCATGTGCTTGGTAACCAGTCCCGGCTACAGAGCAAAGCATATCCACTAGCAGCTAGTGCAAGGACAGGAGCTAGGGCAAGGGCAGAACCGATAGCATGAACGCAGGGGAGTGCTTTTGGTGGGAACAGAGGCTTGAAACCTATTCCACCAGAAAAGGGTGTCTTCCCTTTAGATCATTTTCATGAATGTGACTCAGAAAAGAAGGCTTAGATGGAATGCCTCAGATCCAATAACTACAAATCTGTGAAATGCAGGCCTCTTTTGAAAAAATATTTTGAGTGTCGTATGGAGAGGTATACACCCAATATTTTGTTTGTGTGCATTTTCAACATGGCCAAAATATTTTATAGACTTTATTGAAAATTATTTTCATATGAAGCATTTTTTATTTTGACATATTTACTCTACAAGCAATGAACTGAAGTTTTGGTTTGTTGGAAGTAGATATGACCTTGATCTGGATTCTGAACAATATACATTCAATTCTCTTAGCTTGTAGTTTATAGACATCTTATCTAAATTGCCACTATAAAGTAAAGCGAATTAATTGGAATATACCATCTGAAGGCGTGAGTAGTAAGTTTGTTGTTTTACAAACCGAGACGTTGACTTAATCTTAAATTCTTAAACCAATTACAATTCAAATTTGTGAACTAATCGTAAACACTTAAATCAGTTATTATCCAAAATTATGATAATGCAGTTGCAGCCATTTTTTTGTGAACAGATATACCCAGTTGAATATTTTAAAACATCTTGTGGATGTGCTTTGAACCTTGAAATATGATGCAACTAAGGACATGATGGATGCATCTTCTTTTAAAAGGGAGAGGTACAAGGGAAGTAATGAAGCCTCTAGCGAACTGTTTCCTGAGCAGAATGAGAAGCTTGCATGTACTCTGCTATCATTGAAGTAAATGGATGGCTCTGCACCCAAAAATTGAGTTGTTTCCACAGGCTGATCACGACCAATAATTAGATTCTAATGTTTCTAGAGCTACTTAGTGCTTAGACTCAGAAATATGCAATGAAAAGGCTCTTCAGGTTAATGAATTGCATCATTTTGAGCTGGAACGACTAGCCAAATTGAAAAAGAACATAGATGCGCATGGTGGAACCATAGGGGATGGCTGGAAAGTACAAACTACAAAAGGAAACAAATGTATTTATAGGTTTACCTTTCTCCAGATGGGAAAATCTATGTCAACAGAAGTTCTTATCCTCTGTTGACATAGATTGATACCCATACCAATTAGGGCTGCTGATATTGCCTGGATTGGACTGTAACTGTTCTGAATTCTGTGAGATTTATTAGTTTTGGCAGAACAGGCTGGGGGAGATGTCTTTTTTACTACTCTATTGAGTTTCATTGGTTTTGTAATTGGCATCCCCACTGGACTCGTTATTGGCTATTTCATGTTTATTTACTTCCAGACCAATGAGATCCAGGAATAAATAAGCAGATTAGTTTGGGAACAAGATTCAAAAGGTTTGAAAAACCTTTTACCATAAATTCCATTGTGGGTCAAAAATCCTCATTATGATAGAGTTAATTGGATCAATAGGTTCATCTATGAGATGTGACCTTATCTTCATAGGGCGATCTGTAACATGATAAGAGACACAACAATGTGCATCACTGGCCAATATATTGGGCAATATAAGATAGAATCTATTGAATTTGAAACTCTTACATTGGGGACCATGCAGCCTACACTACAAGGCATCAAAGTATTTGACACTCGAGAGGATGAGATGATCATTGAACCTGCTCTTAAATGGGATGGAAACCCAAATGTCATTATAGCAGTAAAAGCATTTGGTGTAAGAGCAACTGTACAGTTAGTGGATTTGTATGTTTTCACTGTTCCACGGGTTGTCCTTGTTAGATTTTGGTAGCTCGGTGGTACTTCTGCATCTATTGTAGCCTAGGCAGGAGTCTGAGGAAATAACTCTCTCTAGTGACTCTATGAAGTAATTTCATAAAGTGATTTTATAAAGTCAAGTTGAGCCTTTTAATATTTAATGGGTAAAAGTGACTTTATGAAAAGTAGGTCACTTAAGTGATTTAAGTGAACTCAATGTACGATTAAGTCGTGACCATTCATCTCAAAGGAAGGTGAAGAGTCACTCAAGGGAGACCAAGGGTCAAAGGAGTTACTCATTAATGAGTAATAAAAGGAACATTAGAGGAGAGATGGGACACACCTTTTGAGGAGAGTGAGAGAGGAAGTTGAAGAGACAAATTCCTAGAGAGTCGAGCTAGAAGAAACAGTAGTAGCAAAAAGAAGAGGCACAAATCCCAAGGAGGGAAGGAGGCATGCATCCCAAGTAATTTCAGCATTAAAAAAGGACCATACAGCTAGAGTTGGGCACTGAAATCGAGGCAGCCTTTCTGCTGAAGTTAGGCACAATGTTCAAGGCTCTAGTAGACACAAATTCGTACAGCAAGGTGCAGCTGTTAAGCACAGAAATCGAGGATTTGTCTGCTGTCAGAAGAAGGCTGTACAGTACAGCCGTACAGCAGAAATATGGACACTTATTTCAAGGGTGAAATCTGGTTCATTTTCTGAGGATCTTTACACAGATTTCAAGGTCTGCTAGTACTGTTTACTAGTTATTGCTGTACATTTAATGCTGAATATGATGCTCTTGTAAACTCAGAAATTTCCTCCTAGCTCAATAAGAAAAATCTCTCCTAGACTGGTTTTACGGTTTACCCTTGTGGGTTTTTCCAGGGGCATTGCCCAGAAATTTCTTGTGTTCAATGTGTGAATGTGGCTGCTGTTCATTTATATTTCCGCTGCTATATTTTCAGATTGCTTGGTCTCTTGTATTTCTGCTCATAGTTACAGTAAATGCATGTGGTACCCTTGTTTCATTGGTGAATAACTATAGAAGGTTGAAATCTAGCATTGGCTAAGTGTTTGAAATCAGATTTTCAACAGTCCTGAAACCTCGTATGCCAACTTTTTCATGCTTTGGTAAGATATCAGTGTCCCTCATGGAGAACCCACATGTTGACTTTGGAGTAAAACTAGGTGGACTGGATTCTATAGCCATTCCTGGTCTCTACAGAATCATGCAGGATATTATTAAAGAAAAAGTTGCAGAATTATACTTGTGGCCAAAAACCTTTGAGATACCTATTATAGATGACCCCAGAGTTATGAAGAATCCTGTTGGAGAGGTTACAATCAAAGAAAACAAACAGTTAAAATGAGTAACCTGAATCCTGAATGGAATGAGGTTTTCACCTTTGATGTGAAAGATTGCATCATATGTCGGCCAATATAATATTGAAGAAAAGTATTTAACATTATTACAGCCATATATGAGATGGACCAAATATAACGAAACAATAAAAATATCAATTAAATAAACTCTTCATATATTCTACACTAAATAACTCATATTACAGTTAGCTGTGGATTGGTTCACACTTTCTTATAGAACACCATCTGCTATCTTGAAATAAGAAAAATATGACCATTCTAATCCTGGATCTATCAAGCTCTGGGATGGATCAAATCCATAGAGGTGCAAACCTTCGCTCAAATGTTTGCGCCATAACAAATAGGTTTGCACTTATAGGGATTCGATCCTTCTCGGCGCTTGATAGATCCAAGATTAAGATGGATCTACGCTGTTATGACTTCAGATGATGGCATAATCACCTCAAACATACTGCATAACAAAAATGCCCGTGTGGAGGAGAATATTTATTGAGTGAGGTGGTGAAAGAACTGAAAGGTAGATAAACAAATTTTGCATATGCTCTGAATGCCTCCCAATGTCACACACATAACTATATGAGTGAACTTTAGAGCAGAATATTATGCCCATTCTAAATTCAATTTGGAGAGACAGCGCATACATTACAATTCTGTGTTGAAAATAA
>ML810731.1:95818-109118 GCA_009831015.1 Picea engelmannii | reverse complement strand
ATACCATAAACATTTATCATCAAATGAAAATTGCAGATTTACTTACTTCACCAAGAATAATCAAGCATAAAAACCCTAGATTTGCCAAAATTCCACCAAGAAATGATCCAAACTGCATCCAAACAAGTCTCCAAGCAAGTGTGCCTCTAAATTTCAGCCAAGTACCCCAAAAAGGGCACCAATTTCAGTCCCCCTCTTATGAGAGGTGAGTTATGATAAAACGAATGTCACTTTTTGTTTATTTATACAAAAAATTGACCTTTAATTACTTTAGGTCAAAAAATCAAGGTTGACCCTGAACATTTACTTCAAAAATTAAATTTACACAAAAACTAATTTAAAAATCCTTCTAAGGATGATGTCATGCTCCTCTAGGGTGACGTTGAGCCCCATAGGTGGGGATGTTGGGCAAAGAATATGTAGCGCTAGGCCTCCAAATGCCCTAAATTATGCCCACATGTGCCAAAACCTCATCAATATCTTCAAAATTACAAACCCTAGCCCTAGGTGACATCTAGGGCTACTAGGGTGATGTCTAAGGCCTCCAAGGGATATCATCCAGGTGGGAGGAGTTGGGCACCCTTCATCCAAGCCTGCCAAAGGCAACAACCTCTTCCTTCATCATGCAAGCTGGTCATCATTGTCTTGCCCCAAGCATGGGGTATTTGCATCCATTTGTGGGCTTGAAACCCTCACGAAGGTCTGAATTGATCATCTCCTCATGAATACCTGTCCACTAGAAAAATTATTGCAAAGACAACAAGTATGCCCTCCAAAGATCCATGAGTCACAAGTATCATAACAAGTAAATCACATCTAATAATCAAAGCACCCGAACATGTGCATCAAACCCCCCCCTTAAACCAAACAAATGTTCAAGGACGTTATACAACTTGCCAAATCTAGATTTGGGAAGGGTCTCGAGATGCCCTATTGGGTTAATGACTCTCAGGGCTAGGGTGTTTCCTAGGTGGAGCCTATCCCATTCATGTGTGTATGTGAGATGGTGTGGGGTAAACTTTTGGGCATGGGGTTCATGACATACAAGGGTTTGTATTATCTTACCTATGGGTGCCTTCGTGGAGGGTGAGTTGCACCTTGTCCTCAATGCAAATTTTTCCAAGCCCATTTGTTTTCCATTCTTCTTCTTAGCTTTTTCTTTCATGTTTCTTTCATGTTTCAAGGAATTAGTTGAAGGCCATTGTCATGGCTTGGTGTCCAGATGCAACAATGTCATTCACAAATACCTCATGGAAATGAGAAGGTTGGCTTGTGATGAGACCCCCTTTCCTTCAGTCATGTAATTGAGAGCCACTATCCTGGCTTGGTGACCAGATGATGTTAATGTCATAAAACTAAATATTTATGATCATGATAGGTTGGCTCGTGATGAGACCTCATATCCCCCAACTAACACCTTGAGTATTCATTATCATTCATTTTGTGGGTCCCTTATTCTTACAGAGAAGTGTTTAATTTCTTTCTCGAGGATCCCTAGGTGAAGCATCTCAAAGGTTTTATGATTGGATTTTACCTTTTTCCAACTACTTTTACCCTATGGGCCTTCAGCCCCTTCTTCCCACAAGGTAAGGTACGATCCCTTCTTGGGTCAATACACCCGAAGATCCCAAAAGGCTGAGGAGATGGAGGGGAAAAAGGTATGGAAAGTGACAAGTATGGTTAGGAGAGGACGATGACTTTTCAAGGAACCACCCAGTAGCAACCCATTCCCAAGGGCAACTGACTTACTAGGACATAATGAAACCCTTCTCAAGTTTAAATAAGGCAAAGAGAATAAATTCCAATCAAATGTTATGAAATAAAGAAATGTCCTTTGCAACATGTTCAAATGCTTTAAATATCATAGTGATACATACCATGATACCTAGACTCATTACCTCAAGGAGCAAGACCCACTGCCTTATAGGAACCAGGCCAGTGTGGTGGATACATCAATGAAAAGAAGAGGCCCCTCCAGGGCTATGATCTATCCATCTGGCTCTCGACACTCCATGTCTACAACCTGTGTGCCTCGAGACATAATATCCTCAGTTACCCCTAGGTTGGGGGTAACATCTAGCTTTTACTCGGGAACATGTGCTCACCGTAGAGCGTATGAGAACCTCAACATCTTTGGTGTGACCCGCTCCTGCTAAATCTCTACAAAAGATGTCGGTAATACCTAAGGTGGTGATATCACCCTTTGTCAATATGTGATAAAATCAAATGAAAAGTGAAAGTATCTATATTCTAACATATGATCATGAGCATACATATATACAAATGAAGTAAATCAAATATGTAAATGCAATTATAACTATACTAGAATGATATGAAATGGTATGTACAATGGATATAAATGCCTACCTACCTCTACGTACGTCTGGGTTGAATGATAGGTGTAGTCATATAACCAGTAAAACCATCTTAGCAATACCTCATAATACCTGCCCTTGTGCTTCATCTTAAACCAAGACAACAACTAGTCAAACACAAAAATAACACGAATTAGAACATTCATCATATCATAGGAAATCATAAATTCTAGCTCATGGAGGTGGGAGGGAGGGACAAAATCATGCCAAGTCATATCTTGAGAAAAGTGCTCAATCCACCTTTGAAAAAGATCATGAAAGGTCAAAAGCTAGAGAGGTCGTATCAAAGAGTCGAAGAGTTGACTAACTTGGACCTCATCAGTCCTCGAGGTTTGAGAAGGGACTAAGAAGACTCTAGAGGATGACTGGCAACCATTTAGGGGAAAGTTGAAAGAGTGAGATAATAAATTTCTTCTAAAGGAATTCAACCTACCCTTAAATTCTAAGAAAAGGCTCTACCCTGGAGAAAACTTGGGACAAGAAGCACGCCTCCTAGTTGCATCCTTAGTGACATTGTGAGATAAACGAAATCAAGGGAGTTGGAAAACCTTATCTCAAGTATCTTGATTTAGGCGAACCATGTCCTCACCCTTCTCAAAATCTGAGCACAACAACAATTGAAAGTCTCCTTCATAGAATAAATCCAAGTGCTAAAAAGAATATTTGCCAGACTCCTCAAGGTGTGACCGTCAATTATCATGAGAACATTGCATTAATTCATCCTCGGGTGTTTGGAATATATATGTAATCATGTGATCTCCTTGTTTCCAAATGTTAGAATCAATATAAATCTCATATGATATTTGTGAAGGCAACAAATGGAATGACCCTTAATGTCGTAAATGGGATCCCCATCATAACCAATCACATCCCATTTACATTTTCCAACATGTATGAACTCATCAATATTATCAACCATATCATTATCTTTATCATAATATGAAGGATTTAGTACATCCAAGGTCTCCTCTAACACCTCTTCACTTTCCAAGTCATAAAATAGAGCATCGTCAAAATCCTGAAAAGGGAAATGACTTACCATATTCTCTTCTTCTTGTGCAGGAGTGACGAAGACTTGGATGACTTCATCAGAGGTAGAAGCACTCACAATATTTCATCATCATGTTATTCAAATAAGTCTTCTTTAGGAGAATCATGGGATAATTCTTGCTCCCCTTCAAGGGGTTGGCAACCTTCTTCATAAGTCTCTTCTTCTGTTATGTCAGAGGGTTCTTGGTATTGAGCATGGTGCACTTCCCTGAGATCTTCTACAATATGAGTGGTAAACCCTTCATCCTCTAGGATTGCTGTGAGATTTTGAAGGACATATTAGTATGTCTAGAACTGTGGTCTCGTGAACTAAATAAACCTACTGATGAGATCTATGAATGAGGATATACCCTTTGGTTCACAACAACTCTTGATCCAATCTTTCACAAATGATGGCAAGGAAAGTATAAATAATTTTACCAGAACATCCTCCCTCCAACTTCCATCTCACATACATACTTCAAGAACTATACAACGTGAGTAAGGGGAAGGCCTCTGAATATTGGAGAGGTGTCCGACCATCTCATATCAAAATAATGTGGGTATCCCAAAAAGTTTTAAAATTCAATAGAGGGATACATTTGCTCCCAAGGTGCCATGATTCCATTCCTTGAAAATATCACAAATTTGAAAGTAAGGTGACACCTTGGAAAAGGTCATTGGAGTCACCAGATGATCCTTTCAGGATCACCAAAGGAAGATGAGGGAATCACCCTCAGTGGAGTCACCAGGTAAGCTTGTAAAGTAAAAGTCTTTGAGGAAAGGCTCATCGAAGATATGTCGTTCGAGAAAAATTGACTCAATATTCCCCGACAACGGTGCCAAAAATGTTATCGCACAATCTATAGTTTCCCAAAGCCCAAGGCAGGTGAGGGAGATTGGCGTAACAAACATGTCATCTCCTTGTTGCCAAATGTTACAATCAATATCAATCTCATATGATATTTGTGAAGGAAACAAATGGAAATGACCCTCAATGTCGTTAATGGGATCCCCATCATAACCAATCACATCCCATTTACGTTTTACAACATGTATGAACTCATCAATATTATCAACCATATCATTATGTTTATCATAACATGAAGGTTTTAGTACATCCAAGGGCTCCTCTAAAACCTCTTCACTTTCGAATTCATAAAATAAAGCATCGTCAAAATACTGTAAAGGGAAAGGACTTACCATATTCTCTTCTTCTTGTGCAGGAGTGACGAAGGCTTGGATGACTTCATCAGAGGTGGGAGTGCACATCAATATTTCATCATCGTGTTCTTCAATTAAGTCTTCTTTAGGAGAATCATGGGATAATTCTTGCTCTCCTTCAAGGGGTTGGCAACCTTCTTCATAAGTCTCTTGTTTTGTTATGTCAGAGGGTTCTTGGTATTGAGCATGGTCCACTTCCCTGAGATCTTCTAGAATATGAGTGGTAAACCCTTCATCCTCTAGGATTACTATGATATTTTGAAGGACATCTTCGTATGTCTTGCACTGTGGTGTCATGAACTTAAGAAACCTACTGATGAGATCTATGAATGAGGATATACCCTTTGGTTCACAACAACTCTTGATCCAATCTTGCACAAATGATGGCAAGGAAAGTATAAATAATTTTACCAGAACATCTTCCCCTCCAACTTCTATCTGACATACATACTTCAAGAACTCTACAACGTGAGTAAGGGGAAGGCCTTGGAATCTTGGAGATTTTGTCTGCCATCTCATATCAAAATAATGTGGGTATCCCAAAAAAATTTCAAAGTCAATAGAGGGATACATTTTCTCCCAGGGTGCCATGATTCCATTCCTTGAAAATATCATAAATTTGAGAGTAAGGTGGCACCTTGGAAAAGGTCAGTGGAGTCGCCAGATGATCCTTTCAGGATCACCAAAGAAAGATGATGGAATCACCCTCAGTGGATTCGTTAGGTAAGCTTGTAAAGTAAAAGGCTTTGAAGAAAGGCTTACCGAAGATATGTTGTTTGAGGAAAATTGACTCGATGTTCCCCGACAACGGTGCCAAAAATGTTATCGCACAATCTGTACTTGCCCAAAGCCCAAGGAAGGTGAGGGAGATTGGTGTTACAAACAGGACATCCTACAACTGTCACCTCAGTAGGATATCCCCACATTTTAGGAGTAGAAAGAGGTCTACCCCAGAAGAGGCATCCCCGATGGCCTAAAGGGCTACGTAGACTAAGGTTATGTCAAGAGATATCCCCCCTCTCACTGGTCACCAAAGTCAACAAAGTCTACATCTGAGGAATTGAGGCAAAAGAAGAATGTCGGTGTACCTACCTGGAACAAGAACAATACAGCATGTATGTACAATTTCCAACTACCAAATGATAATAAAATCCTCAAAGATGTTAGACGATAAAAAAAATGAAGTGGTTGAAGCAAATTTAGAGCAATTTATCAGTTTAAAACAACAATAAATGTTATGTAACATCCACAAAATTTAGTGCTCAAAATTTCTCGAAAAAGACAGTGAAAATTGAGCATATATCAAGTAGATTCCTTAGAAATTGTCACAAGCAAATTCTGAGTAAGATAGCTATGAGTTAGCTTAGTATATGCAGGAAAATTTGTTATAGTTAGACGGTTGTAGCAAACATTTATAACAACAACAGGAAAGTTAGAGATCTAGACTAAGTTAATGTTAGACTTAGTTAACATAGGCTTGAGAGAATAAGGTTTGAGCGTTTGATCAATCTTCCAACAAGAGAGAAGTGAGAACTAGTGCCTTTTGGGTTTATGGGATCAATTATATCAGCACAATAACTTGGAGAAATAACAATGATTATACTTGTCTAAGAGATGAAAAGGTGGAAGCTTGGGGAGTAGCACCTTAAGTCCTCAAGTACCAAGCCCTTAAGAGAAGGTTCAACTAGGGTGTAGGCACTTCTAGGCCCTAGTGATTACTCCTATCCTTAGACTCTTGAAATATATTTAGTGCAATAAGAACTAGACAAAGCTTATAAAGTGCTAGCACTTTAGGGCTCTAAAAGTTTGTCTATACAAGATCTTCTTAGGCAAGACTAGCAAAACAAAGAGCAAGAAAGAAACACATTATGTTTCTTACTCATAGGTTTTTTAAGCAACCAATTTCATAATCTTAAATATGAACAAGTAAACATACCATAAACATTTATCGTGAAATGAAAATAGCAGATTTACTTACTTCACCAAGAATAATCAAGCATAAAAACCCTAGATTTGCCAAAATTCCACCAAGAAATTATCCAAAATGCATCCAAACAAGTCTCCAAGAAAGTGTGCCTCAAAATTTCAGTCAAGTACCCCAAAAAGGGCTCCAATTTCAGTCCCCCTCTTGTGAGAGGTGAGTTATGATAAAATGAATGTCATTTTTTGTTTATTTATAAAGAAAATTGACCTTTAATTACTTTAGGTCAAAAAATCAGGGACGACCCTGAACATTTACTTCAAAAAATAAATTTACAGAAAAACTACTTTAAAAATCCTTCTAAGGATGACGTCATGCTCCTCTAGGGTGACGTTGAGCCCCATAGGTGGGACGTTGGGAAAAGATGAGGTATCTCTAGGCCTCCAAAGGCCCTAAACTATGTCCGCATGTGCCAAAATCTCATCAATATCTTCAAAATGTCAAACCTTATCCCCGAGTGACATTTAGGGCTACTAGGTTGACGTCTAAAGCCTCCAAGGGATAACATCCAGGTGGAGGGAGTTGGGAACCATTCATCCAAGCCTGCCAAAGTGCCTCCAAAGGCAACGACCTCTTCCTTCATCATGCTTATTGGTCATGATTGTCTTGCCCCAAGCATGGGGTCTTTGCATCTATTCATGAGCTTCAAACCCTCATGAAGGTCTGAACTGATCATCTCCTCATGAATACTTGTCCACCAAGAAAAGACCTGCAAAGACAACAAGTACACCCTCCAAGGGTCCATGAGTCACAAGTATCATAGCAAGTAAATCACATCTAATAATCAAAGCACCCGAACATGTGCATCAAACCCCCCTAAACGAAACAAATGCTCAAGGACATTATACAACTTGCCAAATCTAAGTTTAGGAAGGGTCTCAAGACACCCTATTGGGTTAATGGCTCCCAGGTCTAGGGTGTTTCCTAGGTGGAGCCTATCCCAGTCATGTTTGTATGAGATATGGTGTGGGTTAAAATTTTGGGCATGGGGTTCATGGCATACAAGGGTTTGTATTATCTTACCTATAGGTGCTTTTTGGAGGGTGAGTTGCACCTTGTCCTCAATGCAAATTTTTCCAAGCCCATTTGTTTTCGATTCTTCTTATTAGATTTTTTCTTTCATTTTTCTTTCATGTTTCAAGGAATTATTTGAAAGACATTGTCCTGACTTGGTGTCCATATGCAATAGTGTCATTCACAAATACCTCGCGAAAATGAGAAGGTTGGCTCGTGATGAGAGATCCTTTCCCTTAGTCATGTAACTAAGAGCCACTACCCTAGCTTGCTAACCAGATGATGGTAATGTCATACTAGTAAATACTTATGATCATGATAGGTCGACTCGTGATGAGACCTCCTATCCCCCAACTAACACCTTGAGTATTCATTATCATTCATTTTTTGGGTCCCTTATTCTTACAAAGAAGTGTTTCATTACTTTCTTGGGGATCCCTAGGCGAAGCATCTCAAAGGTTTTATCATTGGATTTTATCTTTTTCCAGCTAATTTTACCCTATGGGCCTTCAACCCCTTCTTCCCATGAGGTAAGGTACGATCCCTTCTTGTGTCAATACACTTGAAGATCCCAAAAGGCTGGGGAGACGGAGGGGAAAAAAGGTATGGAAAGTGGCAAGTATGGTCAGGAGCGAACGATGACTTTTCAAGGAACCACCCCAGTAGCAACCCATTCTCGAGGGCAACCAACATACTAGGATACAATGACACCCTTCTCATGTTTAAATAAGGCAAAGAGCAGAAATTCCAAGAAAATGTTCTGAAATAAAGAAATATCCTTTGCAACATGTTCAAATTCTTTAAATATCAGATTGATACCTACCATAATACTCAGACTCATTACCTCATGGAGCAAGACCCACTACCTTGTAGGAACCATGCTAGTGTGGTGGATGTTACTCTCGGCGATGTGTAGGATGCATCAATGAAAAGAATAGGCCCCTCCAGGGCTATGCTCTGTCCATCTGGCTCTCGACACTCCATGTCTACAACCTGTGGGCCTCAAGACATAATCTCCTTAGTTACCCCTAGGTTGGGGGTAACAGTGTTATTGTATTGGGGGCATAATGGCTATGCACTTTTGGACTAGTCACCATGGATTTCAAGGAACTATATATGAGCTTCACTAAAGAGGGTCATGTACACACCCTTTGGGGTCTCCAGACATGCCTTTTTGAAATAGTCATCTCTCATCATCTGGAGAAGTTACTAAAGAAACTCCACTTCGACATTATTACCCAATACCATATAGGTTATGGAAAGTTCGACACAAGAAATCCCCCCAGAGTTGTAGCTAGCCCTCGAATAACATCATTAGGTCCTTGATACACCAAATTGCTTACGCCCTTCTCATGGAGAGCATGATCATGGTATTCCCATTATTCTAGGAAATCAATCACGGAATGTATGTCCTTATTGACACCCTTTTGTACAAAAAAATGGAATAGAAAATATCATTCAATAATTGTTGGAGGAAGGGGTCATATGTATTAGTACAAGCCCTTGCTCATGACCAGTAGTCATGGTGGTAAAGAAGGAAGGAATTTGGCACTTGTCTCTTGATTTTATGGCTCTTAATAAGTTGATGATCTCCTAGATGAGTTTCATGGAGCCAATTTTTTTACTAAGCTTGATCTATGTTCAGGATACCACCAAATAAGAATGAAAGAGACATACATCCCTAAGACAACCTTCCAAACACATGAAGGTCATTATAAGTTTTTAGTGATGCCTTTCAATTTTTGTAATGCTTCATCCATTTCCCAGAGCCTCATTAAAAAGATTTCAAACCCTTCTGAAGCAATTTTGTTCTAGTCGTCTTCGATGATATATTTATCTATAGTAAAGCATGGGAATCACACATAGAGAATGTCGATAGTTCCTTGCAACTCTTGAGGGACAACCGATTTTTCCTAAAGCACTCCAAATGTGCTTTTGAGGTTCTCAAGGTTGAATATTTGGGTCACATTGTAAGTTAGGATGTAGTACGAGTCAATACCAAGAAAATATCAGCCATGAAATATTAACCTCGTCCTAAAACATTGAAGAGATTATGGATATTCTTAGGACTTACAAGTTACTACAAAAAAGTTTTGAAAAACTATGGCAAAATTACAACTCCCCTAACTTCACTCCTTAAAAACAATGCCTTTGTTTGAATCTAGGTAACTAAATAGGCTTTTGTTGCTTTAAAGGATGCCATGTGCACTACTCTAGTATTAATAGTGCATGATTTTACTAAGAATTTTTTCTTGGAATGTGATACCTCAAGTAGAGATCTTAGAGTAGTATTGATGAAAGAAGGACATCCCTTGGCATTCACCAGTAAGAAGTTGTGAGAACACAATTTGGAAAAATACACATATGAGAAGGAAATGATGATTATCCTTCATGCATTGGAAACTTGGCGCCCATATCTCATAGGGAGTCACTTTCGGATCAAGACTGATAATCATAGTTTGAAGTACTTTCCCAGACAATGGTTTTCTTCACTAGAGAAACATAAGTGGGTCAACAAGATGTTGGGGTATGATTATGGGATCATATATAATAAGGGTAAATAAAAAGTTTTGGTCAATGCTTTTTATAGACAATTTGAGGAGGATGGATCACTCATTTCCTTATGCTTACAAAGACCAGGGTGCCTCTAGGAAACCAACGGGGAATGGCTAGAAAATAGTTCTTTAAGGAAATCCATCCAATGGATTCGAGTAGATCCAAAACCACCTAAAGGTTATGCATGGCAACAAGATACATTGCAATATAAAGGGCACATTGTTTTGACAAAAGATTCATCCTTAGAACAGTGAGTCTTAGAGCAGCTACGTTCATCATCGATAGCAAGTCACTCCGTCTTTCATCAAAACCTATGAAATAACTAAGCACTCATTCTTTTGGGAAATAATGAAAATATATATCTAGGATTTCATACCGTCCTGTGACACTTGCCAAATAAATAAGGTAGTGACGATGAATATGCCAAGGGCATTGCAACCACTACCATTCTCAAAACGAATGTAGATAGATATATCAATGGATTTTTTCATTGGACTCCCAAAAGTGGATAACAAATCAATAGTCATGGTGGTTATTGACCATCTTTCAAAAGCCACTCATTTTTATGCCCTAGATCATCTCTTCACTCCTTCCTCAGCTGCCTAGGTCTTCATAGATTAGATCTTTGAGCTACATGGTATGCCCACATCCATTGTCTCGAATCGGGACCCCACATTCACCAACAAATTTTGACAATAGATAATTAAACTTCATGGTACATTGTTGAATATGAGCATTGCATATCATCCTCAAACTAATGGACAAAAAAAAGTGGTCAACAAGTAATTAGAAACCTTTTTGTGATGCTTTTCTTCTTAAAAGCCACACCAATGGGCACAACGGCTTCCTCTTGCCAAGTAGTAATAAAATACCATTTATCATGGACCTACCAAAATGACATTGCTTGCAACAGTTTATGCCCAAAACCCCTTGTCAGTCGCATCCTATGCACCAAGCACCTCCAAGGTTCGTGTAGTAGATATAATTATTCACAACAAAGAATCCATTATCCATGCCCTCAAGGACAACCTCGTTATGGTGCAAAATTGAATGAAACAACAAGTTAATCAACATAGATCTAAATATTCATTTGTCGAAGGGGACCAAGTGTTTCTTCCCCTACAACTTTATAAACAAACATCGCTCAAAGATAAAGTTTCCTAGAATCCAACTCCAAATTTCTATGGTCCCTATTAGATCATGCAATTCATTGCATAGGTGGCCTACAAGATAGCTCTCTTAGCCCACTCCAATATTCATCCATCCTTTCATGTATCATATTTAAATAAGGTTGTGAGATTGAATTTCAAAGTGAAGATGAACCTACCAGAACTTGATGAAGACAGCTTCGCTTGGCTTCAACCAGAAGTAGCATTGGATACCAAAGAGTGTCAATTGTGTCAATGCATGATCAGGGTCCTACACTAACCCCCTTACTTATGATACTTCATTGATGTATGAGGCCACCTTCCTTGAATAAGGCCCACTAAATAGTTCTTTAATAGTCACTCATTGCAAAAAGGCTCCACTTTTTTAATAAGGTCCAAACAAGTTAGTAGGCCCTCGTTATAAGTGGGCCCACGGGTAGTTAAGATTCTCTATTGATAGCTATATATTGAGTAGAAGGTTAAGTAATGTTTTTTTAATACTTGTTATTGTATTTGGATCTTTTCTCTAGGAGGTTGCCCCCTTGAAGAGGCAACTTAACATAGCTCTGTATAATACATGATAAATTTCTCATGGTTTATTTATTTTCGCTTGTAGCTCAATAAAATAAGCATGGAACAATTGTATTTCAAGGGAAATATTTTCCAACCCCTAGTGTACAAATCCCAAAATATCACATATTTAAAAATTACTTAATTATAGCAAATTTGTTACAACCATAAATCTGCCCACTTAGCTTCTATATGTTCATCAAATCACTTAACAAAAATAACTAGTTGTTCATGATAAATATGTGTACCAAACAACTCTAGAAAATACTAACTCACCATGAGACTATTCATTGAAAGCTAGATATGCAAGTACATAAAGTTTGGATAGTAAAGAAATATTCATGTATAATTACATACCAACAACTTATCCTAGGTTGATATAAAATAGTCCTTCAATCCTATCATAAGATATGACTCTACAATCATCTCTAAATCTTATATAGGGAATCCACCATCAATATAAAGCCCTAACTGGAAATACAAAAGCCTATCAAGGCATCCCATGAAGCTATCTAGCCACACCAAAGGCTCCACAACAAGCTAGCATCAATACCAACAATGATCCGTCAGGATTTTTTGAAATGACTTATGGTTGAGTTTTTATTTGCATGCATTAATTGACCATTGGGAAACTTAACGAAAGAACGAGAAAAAAAAATGAATTATACAGCCATAGACATATATGCAGATCTGAATTGTAATGAAGAACAACAAACCATGATACACAGGTTGATAACGGAGTTCGGCACAACTTTGCCTACGTCTCTGGGCCTTTTCTCTGTGGGGGAGGCTTCTTTATTTCTTTTCGAAAGCTTAATGGTACATCATTACAATGTCGAATGGCTTCCAGACTGATCTGGTCATGTTCGCCCAGATCTCTAGAATCTTGCACAAAAAACGGCACCTGAAACGGATGTCCCGAGCTCTCAGAAATCGTCCGACAGCATCTCCTCCTCAACAGCTTCCCTGCCTCAAACTGGCTTTGACTTGGCTTTGCCTTAGCATCTCTGCTCTGAATTGCTCTCCAAAAGATGTCCCCTTGGCCTCAAAATGGCCTTGGTTAAATAGTGGGGGAGTTAGTTGTCCATCTCCAACTTCCTCCACGAATTTAGGCTCTAAAAATGCCCAATAACCCTTAAAAATGAGTTAATTACATTAAAAATGGGCTTAAACATTATTAAAAAACCCAAAATTGGTTGAAAAACCACTTTATAACCATATAATAGTTACAAACGGGCTTAAGCCCCTTAGTCTTGGGCGCGTGCTCCTTTGGAAAGGTTATATGGACTCCATATGGCCAAGCGCTTAGCCCAAAGGGCTAAGCGCTGGCCCCTCTCCTCCTTTATGCGCATAATACCATACAATATAATTAATATTGTGGGTTTTAATAACATAAAATAATG
>ML810730.1:106581-117254 GCA_009831015.1 Picea engelmannii | reverse complement strand
TTATGAATATGAATTGAAATGTAAAAATGAGATACAAGGAAGCAAACTTGTGATACAGAAGTGACGGAATTGAGAATCTCCAGATCTTCTTGTATTAACTCTCAATGTAAAAACTCTATTACAAATAACTCAAAAAGGGTCCAACCCTATTTATTTCTCTCTGGGGTATATTTATACAATTTCTGCAAAGCAGGTAGAATCTCAATAGTCACAAAAATTTCAGTTATGACAGAGGAGAGAGCAATCGCTCCATCTCCCCTATTTTGTCTTCACTTAGTGCCAGGTGCTCGTCTTCGCACGGACTCGGTGCAGGCGATACATCTTTCAACAAGATGAGATATGAGCCGTGAAGGTTCTGCTTGACAGCTGGCCTTGACGAAGTAACACTCTTGGGCTAAATGTTGCAGCTTTTCCCCCATTTGTGCATTGATGATGTCGAGGGCACTCAGTTGTGCGCTGGGTTGAATCATGTGCTTCTCCACTCGGGCCATGTCCACCGTATCTATATGAGAGATATCGGCCGAATGTCTCTCATCCTTCTCTTTCAGATCAAGCAAGATCTATTCCACATTCATTTGCATCAATGTTTCTGCATCGCCTCCACTGTCCATACCCAACAACTCACCATCTATAGAATTGAAGGCTTCTTCTAATGAATTGGTTACCTTTTGGGCTTGTTTCTTGCCCAGGGCAATGTTGTGCTCCCAATCCTTCAACAGAATATTACCTCTGGTTTGTTCTGGGATGGTGAATCTGGGAGAACCTACCAAAACTCTGTTTTTCATGGATATCACCGCCTCCTGGAAGGCGACTCGAGTCACTTCAACATCCCTTTCTTTGACAGTCAGGTTCTTGGAAACCTGATTCATCAACAAACAATTCTCTCGGATCGCTCCCACTTTGGCGAGAAAACTCTGTTGTGCCGAAGAGATTCTGTTCCGAATCTCGATCGCTCAGGATTTAAACCCCTCGACATTGATCATCCTGCTTTCGACGATCTCTACTTGAGCCTACAGCTCTGCAATCATAGTCCTTTGTTGCCCCGCCTGTATCCGACCATCCTGGACCACCAGATGTTCTTGCTCGAGCTTGGTTTTAAGCACTTCTATCTCATTTTTATCATCCAGTCGGGCCAGTTCTATCTCTACGCTTACCTGGCCTTGGGCATTTTCCATGGCTGAGGCCAATCTGGCCTCGAGAGTCCTGATCAGGCAATTTTTTCTATTGAGCTAGTTTTTTAGCGATCCGACCGAAAACTGATTCGTCGATGCATATGCTCCTAGAGTTCCTACGATCTCCATGGTGAATTGCTCATTCTCTTTGTTCTTTCCATCGGTCATAACTTTGAATTTCTTAACAGTCGACTCTCCCTCTTGGTAGAACTCTCTTTTCACGACCGTTTTTCTCTTTTTATCAAAGAAAAAATCATTTGGAGGAAGTTCCTCTGCTCTTATGGGCCTCAGTTCCTCATTGAAAATCCATCCCTCTTCTATATTTCCTTGCGTCGACTGCAAGGGGGTGACAGAAGTGATGGGTTCCCCGATTTGTTTCGCTGCTTTTCCTGGGGTGTCGACTGGGTCCTACTTCTTCGGAGGTTCAGGGATCTTTGTCTCAGTTTCCGGATTCTGTTTCTTTGGCGGGTCCGGAGTCTGTGCCTCTTCTTCGGGCTTCTTTGTTTGTTTCCCTTCATCCTAGAATTTTCCCGAGTCAGGAGTTGCATCTTTAGTTCCTTCAGTATCCTTTGGTTCCATCTCGGAAACGCTCGGACTCCCTCCTCGCAACACAGCGGGAAACCAACTTCGTCTGTGTTTATGAAATTTCAATACAGAGGTGGTGTCTTCAGGTGCTAAGGATCGGATCTGAGCCAACACTTCCTCATTAGACCTTTCCCCTCGGAAAATGTCATCCAGGGGTGAAATCTCATGTTCAAACCTCTTTAGCCCACAATTAACTAAATGGTTTCTCACAACTCTCTAAGGATCGTGTTTTTTATACTCGATGGAGACCAATTTCAGGTCTTCCAGGGCTGTAGCCTCGGCTTTGGCATGCCTGAAATCCAATAAAGAATAAGAATTTAGTCGAATGGGAAAAGATGACCACACCTTCTTTGAAGACACTTTGAGTTCTTTACTCACCCCGCCAATCAATGTTTGTTGGGTGACCTCACGAAAAGCCAGCTTGTCGGGGATGGACAATGGTAGTGCAAGTAGGGGAATAGCAACCCCGAACACTCTGAAGTAGGAGAAATCTACCTCCACGTACTAGTCCGCTATACCACTCAGATTTGCAGTAATGCTGTCCGAGATACGAGGTGGTGGGTGACCAAAAATGGCGGTATGCAGGGGCACCATCACCCAGTTGAAAATTTCGTATATGAATTTGTCCGCTTTATTTTCCCACAGTTTGTCAAGATACACATGTATGGGTTTTTCTTGGGTTGGATTCCAAGCCCAGATCATCAAGGGGAATGGTGTCATGGAACATATTGTGTCCATAATATATGTAGACATGAAAAATGAGGACGGTCTCTTACTTGCCTTCTGCTCCTGATACTCTGTGACCCGGTTGGCCAAACTGTCCAAGAGTATCTTTGCCCAATTAAACGAGCAACCTTCTGGGACCCAAAACATGAGAGGCACCCATGCAATGAAGAAATGCGATATGTCCTCTCTCCCAAATAATCATCACGTCATCATGGACACATACTTATACTGTGGCTCCAGCGAAGCGATTGAATAAACGCCCTGGTAATTTGCTCTGAATTTCGCAGAACGCAAAACCCAATCCTTTATCAAACCGGGCATGGTTTTATCATATTGTGTGCACTCCTTCTCTTTGAACTCTTCCAAGAATTTAGAACCATATGTGTATTCAGATGTCGTCGGGAGATTATACATGGTTTGGATATGCTCCGGCCTAAAAGTCCCGACCGTGACCCACTGGTCATTCATGATAGTTCTGGTGGGTAGGTCTATGTGATCCAACTCCCATCGGATCATATCATAATATGGGAGAAACCGTGGTCTGGTTTCTACCCTGTGCATTCCGGATTGAACCACTATCTTGTATTTGGTGTTCAGGTCGTCCTTTTCATTGTCATCTGAGTCTGATTAATTCAGCAAATCTGATTGCAGAATGTCTGAAACAAACTACCATCTAGGGACCGAGTCGACACTCCGGGGCGAAGTGTCGGAGACATTATCTGTGCCTTGTCCTGGGACCTCGACATTCTCCTTTGCTACTTTCCATGGAGCCATAGTTGAAGCTTGCATTTTCTCCCTTCTGCGATAGAACTGGGTATACATGCAGAAATTATTTCACTCGAAAATGATGAGCTCTGCGTGCTTATGAAAAAGATTTTGTTAAAATAAAATGAAACTCTTATATATATTTGAAAATTTGGTAATTTTTGAAATAAGCCTGTCAAATCGTAATTAGAAACAAATTAATTGCGTAAAATCCGATCTTATATGCGTGGATTTACCCTACTTCTCCATAAATGTCATAAATTTCTGGCGGTTTGATAGTCAGTCGAAGTATGGAGAGCAAAAGGATACCTCTGGAAACGTGCAGGCCTCGGGGCGCGGGATATATCTTGCCTTATCTTAAATTATCAAATCTTACCAACGTTAATCAATTCCTCACCGTTCTCTACTTCGTGTACTTTCTTTTAACATTTTGAGTCCCCAACTCGCGAGATCGCGAGAACCGATTTTGGCTTAGTTAACAGTAATCGCGATTTGGAGCATCATTAATTTTATAATCAATTTATTCACAATATCGCAACTCGGAACTTTGAAGACAAGTTTCTGGGAGATTAGTATGTCGAGTCGTGAAACCGTGAGATGGCGATAATTAAGGCTCAATTAAGGGGAAGAAAATCTTAGATTAGGCGATTAATTAATCATACTATAATTACGTCGCGACTTCGTGAGTCGGGTTTTTAGACGCCGTAACTTTCAAAAAGATAGTGCCGAGTGGAGAAATGCCGAGAACAGATTTTAACCATGGTTATCCTTTTTGCCTTTAATCCTTGATCAGGGTTAGCCTGAAATAACCTCGTGTTCTCGGCTCTCGGAGCTGAAAAAATAAAAATTCGAACTTGGTGAACACCGAGGCGCGAAACCCCGACGACGTCTAATCACTGAGTTAAAAGATTTTACCCTGGTTACTGTCTTGAGTGAAAATTTAAAACGACTTCGCCATTTCGTGACTCGGGACGTGTGAATTCATGGGTTATAGTATCCGACTTGCAAGATCCTGAAGTAAAACAAAGAGAGCGACATTCTTACGAAAGTGGATTTGTTTCGAGAGTAGAAAAGCATCGCTACTTACGTAATAAGGTTGCAGAGTTTTCAAAGTCTCGGGGGAAAAAATCAAAAGACCATCTTTAGATTTCAAGTATCAAAAAATGAAAATTGTGAAGGGTAAAAACAAAACAAGGGCGGCTCCAACATAGGCTCCAACTAGGGATCTCGCCTTCCTATGAGGCGGGAAGAACAGTAGACCATGTGCCAATATTGGGTAAATGGAGTCAAAATCTCAAACATGCAAAAAAATTCCAAGGAAAAAGGATCGAAGGGGGGAAAAGACTTTGTTTTTTACCTCGAGAAGTTTTTTCAAAATTAGATACTCTTTCCAAATGTAGATGTAGTCCCTTTCACAATTTTCCCTTTCCCACTACTAACTTCGGGTATGTTTTAAGATAGTCAAAACGACCCTAGGAGACTCAACAAATCTTGTGACTCTCAGCTTGCATCAAAAGAATGAGATTATATATTTTTTTAATCAGGAAGTCCCGTTTGAATTTGGGATGTGGATCAGGTTTTTAGAAAGTATTGGTTACCAGAGTAGAGTGATATTCACGTATAATAGCCTTATATATATCTCAGACATTGCTTCACTACCAACGAGCATGTTCAATACCCCAGTGAAGTTATCTAGCCCCTTTTACTGAATTTCCTTTCACCACTTCGAAAATTATTTATGAATTTAAATTCTAAGATGAGGGCAATCATTTATGAATTTCCTTTCATCGTATTCTTGGACTACATGGGGGCAATCATTTCTGAATTTCCTTTCACAACCTATCTTATAATTTATTTTTGAGCACGAAGATGGGGGCAATTAGTTTATATCAGGGCTGATATCCGTGCAATATTTTGTATCAGAGGTCTGTCAACTTACTTTGATTACTCGGTGCCAATCTTCCCTTGACCCTCACAACACCTTCATTCTTAGGGAGACAGGGAAAATAATTTTTAAGGGGCATCCTATTTGAGCAAGCTTTTGATTCTTCCGATGCTGTTGAAAATCCTAGGAAAGTTAGGATCGCTTCAAACGCTCCTTTGCTTAGTAGGGGATCAAGTAGTTGTGGAGACCTGCTTTCTTTTCAAAATATGTTTTGAGACTCAGGAGGCTAAAACGAAAACTTTTATTCCTTCGTAATGAAATGAAAATATGGCATCTTGTCAAGAGTTAGACCCGAAAATAGGTAGGATACAGGGCAGCGATTTATTGTTCAAATAGTTCGAGACTGGCTCTTGTAGATGTTTTTGGGGACAATTACTTTTGACTGACTGTTCTTAGTTTTAGTGTATCATTCAAACCAAATTAAATCAAAGGTTACCAAGCCAAGCAATAATATTGTTATCTAACACTTTAGCTAATATTGTAGTTTGAATGACGTTACCTTGGTTTTCTTTAATAGTCTTTCATAACATGGGTATTGAGAAAGCTCACCTTTACCTTTTCTTTTCACTTTCTTTGTGCATTACGAAGCTACTTTTAGATATCACCTATTTCATGCCAATTTATTCTTGACACCACCTTGCAAATTAGTCTTCCTACTAGCTTTGCAAGCAGTTGAATCCTGTAAAAAGAAAACACGAACTTTATCCGAAATATGTCTAAAAATTATGAACAGAAGAAAACAAAAAGTCCAAAGGGTAATAAAAATGCATGTATGTACACAAATTTTATTTTATTTTATTATATATATATATATATATATATATATATATTAATGACAACTGTTATGTCATGTAATGTTTCATATATCGCCTATTAACAGGGGCGCTGAGGACTTCATCGTCGATGTTTTCCAGCAGAAAGGAATTTTTTCCTTCTGGAGTCGAGGCCCTGAATGGTCCATACCAGAGGTGGTCAAATTTACCATGCTTCGTGGCTTCCTCCTTTCTCGCATCCCATCTTAGTACTAAACCTCCTGGAAGGAATTCCCTATCTTTTGTCTTGAGATCGAACAATGCTTTCATCTCATCCTGGTACTTCTGTATTTTTTCATCGACTTCTACTCTATGTTGTTGAACCTCGACCAGCTGGTTAATTCTCCTAGTTACATGATTGGGTTCTTCGTTTTGATCCTGCCATAGCTTCATGACTGGCAGTGCCAGGTTTATAGGTAGTACCGCCTCTGTCCCATAGACCATTTGAAATGGTGAAATGCCGATAGACCTTTTAGTGTTGATGCGGTTTTCCCATAATGCGTATTTCAAGTGCACATGCCAAGACCTTTTATTTTTGTCTAGTACTTTCTTGATTATGTTCACCAGGCTTTTGTTAAATGATTCAGCCAATCCATTTCCCTGGGGGTAATATGCAGTAGAATGGCTGAGAACGATATTATACTTCTGACAGAAGCTGATCATAGCCATAGATTTGAAGGCCTGGGCATTATCGGTAACTATCTTTCGGGGACATCCGAATCTTGACAAGATATTGTTTTCCAAGAAATCGATCACCACCGAGTCTGTTTCCCTTTTGGTTGGAATGGCTTCCACCCACTTAGTAAAATAATCTGTAGTTGTCAAGATCCACTTATGCTGAGCACTGGAATGAGGATTAATTTCCCCTATGAATTCTAGACCCCATTGTTGAAATGGAGCTTCAGCTTTGACTGGAATGAGTGGCAGTGCAGGGAGTTTCTGTTTACCAACGAATATTTGACACGGGTTGCACGCACGCACTTTGGCATTGATGTCTGAAAATAGTTTCGGCCAATAGTATCCAGCCCTTAAGATCTTGTAGGCTATGGCTCTCCATGCATGCTGTCCTCCACAGACTCCTTCATGAAATTCCTCTATAACCCGTGAAGTTTCCGACTCAACCAAACAGACTAGAAGGAACCCGAGTGGGTCCTTCCAGTATAGCTGATTTTCGACGATGCAATATTTTACAGCATGGAGTTTTAAGGTTCTACATTTGGTTGGTGATAGTCCATCTGGGCATTTCAGGTTTAACAAGTAGAAAACTATGTCTTTATACCATCCCGACGATCTGAACTTTTCCTCGACCTTACTTGGATCTGTTTGATCATCCGGCTCGTGCAGGTGTGTGTCTCTATCTTCTTCTTGGAGGCAATTAATATCAATAGCTCTAAGATTCGACTCAGCCAAGAGTTTGGCCAGACCCTTCCCCTTTATCAATTTAGTCGTCTTGACCTCCAGATCGAATTATTGTATTTTAGCGAGCCATCGCCCTCTTTTTCCGTCACTATCCGGCTGTACCAATATGTCTTTTACAGAACTGGTAGGCACATACGCTATTATTTTTTAATGTAGCACATAGGTTCTCAAGGCTTTCAATGCTTTTACCATTGCGTATCCCTGTTTTTCTATTATGTCATATTTCAGTTCTACATCTCGGAGGCTTTTGCTGAAAAACGCTATCGGTTGTTCGAACCCCTCTTCATTTTTCTACAAGAGTACCGCGAAGATGGTATGTTCAGAAGCAAAAGAGAAGATGAGAAAATATTTCAAATAATTCGGACTTGCTAACACAGGTGCCTCGCTTATGAATTTTTTAATATGCGCGAATGACGCCCTGGCCTCGGTGGTCCAGTTTACCCCGCTATCCTTTTTCAACATTCCTGTAATCAGTTTGACAATCTCAGCGAAATTGGGAATGAACCTTCGTAGAAAATTTATCTTTCCTAAGAATGATTGAATTTCTTTTATATTTCTAGGGATAGTGATAGTATCTATCACTTCAATCCTCTTAGGATCAATCCTGATTCCCTCCTTAGATACGACATGGCCCAGAAGATTACCTTCCCACATAGAGAAATGTGATTTCGTTGGATTCAGGGATAGACCAAACTTGTGGCACTTTTCGAATGCCTGTCTTAGATGCATCAAATGTTCTTCGTTGGTTTTAGAAAAATCTGTCAGGTCATCCAGGTAAATGACTATGAAATTGTCCCTTTCTCCCACAAAAGAGATGTCCATAGCTCGTTGGAAAGTGGCCCCTGCATTCATCAAACCAAAAGGCATTTTGTCATACATGAAAGTACCCCAGGGCTTGGTGAATGCAGTTTTTTCCCTGTCTTGTTCATTCATTGCGATCTGATTATAACTAGAGAAACCATCTATCATTGACATTCGATTAGCTCCAACAACCTTTTCTAAAATGTGGTCCATCTTGGGCAGTGGGTAATTATCTTTGAGAGACGACTTGTTTAAGTTTTGGAAATCCATGCATAGTCTGATTTCCCCGTTCTTTTTTCTGACTAGAACTAGGTTAGCTACCCAGTCCGAGTATCTCAAAGGTACGATTATATTTGCGTCCAAGATTTTTTTAACTTCCTTTTCTATCACGGGTAATAGAATGGGGTTAATTTTCCTAAGCTTTTTCCTAAAGGGTTTAACCCCGGGTTTCAAAGATATCTATTGATCAATAATGGAAGTGTCATATGTTTTCAATTCATCATAGGACCAGGAGAAAACATATTTATATTGTCTGAGTAAGTCTTCGTACTTCACTTTCATTTTGGGAGGGAGGAATTTCGATATTTTTACCATCCGGGGTTCTTTTTCGGTCCCTATATCACAGTCCTCAACCTCTTCTGGTTGGGGCTGCAAAGTGGACTTTGCAGGTACATCGTTCTGATCAAAAAGTCGTTCCAAAGGAATCAATCCTTTGGGTATTTGGTTGCTCTTAAGGACCAACATATGATGATCCGCAATTTTTTCTCAGAAGGTTTCAGGGTCTTCCCCTTCTTGCATGATCCATGTTGAGTCATTTTGATTTTCTTGGTCAGCATGAGTTTCGGCGAATTCACCTACTGTTGTAAGGAATTTCTTAATTTGTTCATCATCTTCAAAGACTTTCCAGTGTCGGATATTGTCTGGTATGGAGGGCTTGGATCAGATTTCAATGTGATACTTTAGTTTAACGGTCGTAAGGGGAGAGAAGGTTGAAGCTGCCTTTGCCAATGCATCGGCATGTAGATTCTCTGCGCGAGGGATAAAATGGATACTCATGAATGAGAATTTTTTTTCCATGAAATCCCAAGAACAATTTCTATACGCTCTTAGTCTGGGATGCCTGGCCATGTATTGTCAGTTCACTTGTCTGACTATTAATTCTACATCACCATATACCTCCAAGTTTTTAATATTTAGCTTTTTGGCCACCTCTAATCCTAAGATCAATGCTTCATATTCACATACGTTATTAGTGTAATCTATGTCCCACTGCAAACGGTAAGAGAAAGGAACAATGAACTTACCTTCAGGTGCCACAAAAATCACTCCAGCACCTGCCCCTTCAGAAGACGAAGCACCGTCAAAATACATTTTCCAGAGACCAGTACTACATAGATTCTCTGTCATGAGGTTTAATGCCTCCTGATTTGTATCAATTTCCTCTGTACAATCATCCAGACCATCATCAAAAGACAAGATGCAATTTCCCAGATCTTGGTCTGCAACGTAAATAGGGAAGTTATTTGGGTTTTGAGGGTCACTGACCGTATAGGCTAATCTCGTTTCTCTGTACAACTGAGTGAACTGTCCATCGAACATAGGGATGGTGGCATAAGTCATGTCCAACTATAGAGAACCTCCCAACTTGGCTCCCCATGACCTAGATAACAGCATGCCATACTTAGGGGGGATATCTGCGATAACCACATCCATTAGGATACTCTTGACTGGGACTTGCACCAGGGTAACTACTAGATCTTTTATCATCCCCATACATTTAACCTTTCTTGAATCAAAAGAGTACAGATTTCCATAAGGTCTTGTAATCTGGAGACCCATCTTCTCCATTATAATCTTGGGCATAACATTATGGGAAGCCCCGAAGTCCAACATACAATTATGCAGCAACTGATCATGTATGTTCAGAGTAATATAAAAGGGAGCGATGTTGTCTTTGGACCCTTCAAAATGGGGACCAAAGGTGATGTTAGGTCTATCATCTTCCAAGTTTATAACATCAGAGTGGCTTTCTAGTTCGGAGACACCTATCATTTTGGTAATTTGTTTGCGATAAACAGGGTTTTTCGCTAGTTCCACCAAAGGGATTGGTATCTTAATTTTTTTTAACTCATTTTCAAAACTGAAAGCCCCGCTCACCTTATCTGTTTCTCTGGTTGGGAATTCCGAATTATTCCCTTCCAACCTGTTTTTCTGGATAGATTTATCATTCATGATCTTAGTTGAATATGTAGCTTCATTTACGGGTTCAGCCTCCTGTGTTTGAGCTTCAACTTTTTCCACCTCAGGCTCTTGAGTGCTTACTCTTCTAGTTTTGTTGTTGGGTAATGGGGTTTCTTCCGAAGGAGGCTCGTAATTTTGGCCCCTTTGAAGGATTCTCTTGGGTTGAGTTGTGGAGGCGGGCTTATTCCTAGATCTCAGGTTGTATTT
>ML810730.1:71489-97942 GCA_009831015.1 Picea engelmannii | reverse complement strand
CGTTTCACACCTAAAAGAGTCCATCTTGTTAGGGGGAGATTCGTATTGTTTGAATATCTAATGCCTCCTAAAATTACTACAATAGCTCAGGGGGAGCATGTCTCTTCCTTGACATTGATGTCAAAGGGGGAGAAAATAATTCGGGTGCCTTAGTTGCCATCAATGCCAAAGGGGGAGATTGTTGGCAAATGTTTAACAGGTAGTGCATGCTTTTCATTAATGGAAAGTACAACAATGAATATGGCATGGGTACAGGAAGAATGTAATAGACAGGCACCAGAAGTATTTTATGAAGACGCTGCAGAGTAAGCCCGATAAGTTCAGAAGAGATAGTGTAGAGGATTTTTGGTAGGTTATTATCAGGCAAAGTAAGCTTGTCATTGATGGCAAGATCAGAGTATGCTGCGAAGGAAAAACAAGTAAAAAATATGCTCCAGAGGAGAAGAACCAGTGATCGCTGGATCTCATCCTGAATTCTCGATGGTCATATCTGAATGAACACAAAAGGAGTGCGCAGATATAGAGGATAGATCTCAGGCCTTAGATCTGAGCACAGGGTCCAACCACCATTGGATTGAGGAAAACCTGCACGATCTTTAAAAGTGCAAGGAGTAGAGGGCTCACAAATCCTAGAAGCAGGAGGACCGTCCATATCAGGGGGTTTTGTGGACCATTGATCCGACTCCTTGTCGGAGTTTTGAGGATCAAGAGTTGGATATGTCAAAGAATATTGACATCAAGAATCTCGAAATCGTGATGTGTGAAATCTCGACTGAACCTGAACATCAGATCAAGATGTGATCTAGACCGTTGACCCGACTCCCTATCGAGGTTTCAAGGATCGAGTGTTGGATATGTCAAAGAATATTGACATCAAGAATCCCAAAATTGTGATGCATGAAATCCTGACTGAATCTGAACCGTCAGATCAAGATGTGATGTAGATCGTCGACCTGACTCACGTCAGCAGACCACGTCAGCTAGGAACACATGGCACAACCAGGTAATGACAAGTGTTAGACTGATTCAACATTTAAGGCACATGTAATTCACGAATCAGAGTGACACGTGGCAGTATTTAACACATGTCAATCCACATGTGACGTCAGTAGATGGACACCACTTTATAGTTTCGAGGATTGCGTGTTGGAAATGTCAAAGAAACAATGCTACAGGAATCCTGATTTTGCGATATGAAAAATTTGCGACTTAAATCGCAGCTGTCAAATCAAGATCAAATGTGGACTGTTTATTCCAATCCTTGTCGGAGTTTCGGGGATCAAGAGTTGGACATGTCAAAGATTATTGACATTAGAAATCCCGATATCACGATATGTGAAATCGCGATGTAATCTAAGCTGTCAGATTAAGGTTGAATCTGGACCGTTGATTCCAGTCCTTGTCGGAGTTTTGGGGATCGAGAGTTGGACATGTCAAAGATTATTGACATTAGGAATCCCGATATCGCGATATGTGAAATCGTGATGTAATCTGAACCGTCAGATCAAGTGTAGATCGGAGGGCTACTGATGCACAACACAGTGAAACTACTAGAAACCATTGATGGTTTCTACCAGAGGATGCGAAGACACTTCAAGATGGATGACAGAGGAGGTGAAGAGTCTCTGAGAGGAATGAATATGTACATGGAGGCGATTGACAGCTGATGAGTATTGAGGCCTGTAACTGAAATAAAGAAGGTGAGTTCGACTGTCACAGAGAATACGAAGAGTCTCAAACTACCAGAGAGGTTGAGGAATCTCAATATAACATACAGTGATGCTGGACATGCGGGGCAAACCACCAGAGAAGATGATGAGTCATGATGATGATCAGACAGAGCACTCGCTAGGTGGAGGATAACGACGTGGAGTCAGCATGCAGAGGCATTGTGAACATTGCATGCACAAGGTGCACAAAAGCTATAAATACATGGTATAGAGAAGAGATGGGGGGCTTTTTCTGTTGGATTTTGTTGTGGTTGTTGTTGGTGAAGGTGATTCATGTGTGAAGAAGGAGGAGAGTGCAGCAGATGAATAGCATAGAAGAGGAACTGTGCAGTGAATGGACATGGCGTACAGAGCATAATAAGTGGAAGAACAGACAACACAAGTGATGTGTGCAGAAAGGAAATGAGGCAGACAGAGCAACGAAATGCAACAGAACAGTGATGAGTCTGGTAAGCCATTGTTGAACATCATATCACTGTAAAAAGTTTCAGTAGCAAAGATTTATATTTCAGGGTGGTTGGGAGGAGCTAGGGAGGACTGGTGTCCTCAAAGGTTCAAGTGGGTGCTTGAACATAGGGAGTTGGTGCTTCCTTCTAGTTGGTGCAAGAGAAACCAGGGAGTTGGTTCTTCCTTCTAGTTGGTGCTAGAGAAACCAGGGAGTTGGTTCTTCCTTCTAGTGGGTGCTAAAGAAAATAGAGAGTTGGTGCACATAGAAGAATTACTTTTTGGGATTAAAATCAAGTGAGCGGGCATTTTGTTTTCAACAACAAGGATTCATCGACGGAGCAGAGCAATGTTCGGTGGGTAATTGCAGTCAACCGAGTCACGCCAAGTATAGTGCAGAAGTTTTTAAGGAAGTGAATGATCAGAATTCTCCGTGGAGCACTTGCAAAGTTACGAGGGCCTTTAATCATGATCAATTTAAGCATGGGATTATTTCCTCAACTTGGGGTTCGTGAGTTTGGAGGGTGGACCATATCCTTTGGTTGCACAAGATTGCGAGTTATGAGAAGTGTCCAAAGGGGAGTCAACCATTGCTGACCATCGCGTCTCAGGACTTCGCAAGGGGAGAATGCCAAAGTTCGATACTCCAACTCGCGAGGTCATGAGTTTTTAGAGGCGCTAGCACTTAATCCCTAGCCAATGGTTACGTGTGGATGGCACTGACAAGGAAAGGAGCCAGACCTATATCACCATCTCAGGTATCAGGAGTTTGGAAAAGAGGAGCTGAGGGTCTTCGACCCATGAACTCACGAATTGAAAAATGTAAAGAGATTTTAATGTCAAGCCCACAGTAGCACCAAAAGTGTTCTGGGCTGTCTGATCAAGGAGAGACACGTGGCACACAATTGGGCTATGTCACCACCTCACCTATCATAACTTTGAAGCACGAGGATCAGCCTCCTCCCAACCATGATATGTGAAGTGTCGAAGGAATCCGTGATTTGGGCCCACAGTATCGCTGAATATGATTAGGGTCATCTGATCAAAGAGGGGCACGTGGTACGCGATTAGTCTCTATCGCCTCTTCGTGCATCACGACTTTGAAGAGCAAGGATCAGCCTCCTCCCAGCTGCGATATGTGAAGCGTTGAAAGTGCTCAAGAGTTGGGCCCATGGTCTTGGCGTCCGGTCAAAGAGGAACAAGCCTGGGGAAAAGGTGCTAGCGCACAACATATGATGAAAAAAGTCCCAAAACGTCGACATCATCGCAACCGTCCATCCAGAGGCACGCGTGGCACACGATTAGGCCATGTTGGCATTTCGACTACCGAGACTTCCAAGGGTAAGGGGTTTTTCTCTTCCATTGCATTTCAAAAACCCAAACCCTGAAATGTTGAAAGTGCCTTTGAGGATAAGCATAGGGTCACGGCCCATGGTCACTTGGGGAAATAGAAAGAGTTGTGCAAAAGGGTCAAAAGAGCTAGGTTTATATGTAGAAGGGATCGCCGCGATCTCCAGGTGCCAGTCCAACTTGATCTCAACTCTGGTCCCTACTAGGAGTAAATGGAGGTGGGAGGAGGTGGTTGAAACCTCTCCTCACTCATTAATTGTAAGGTATGGAGGATCCGGTAGGTAGTCTGCCCGAGATGGTCTTGTGTGCTGGTTTCTTCAAAGAAGCCATGCTGAGTCCTCGACTAACCAGAGAAGTCTACACATGCTAACTCAGCATTTAATGGCTCAGCTACCCCCTTACAAGAGCCATGCAAAGTTAAGGTGGCGTATGATGAAGGATTTCCATCCGAGTTTGACTGAAGGGATGCCATGCCTTGGAGGTCCAAGCATGCCTCTGTTGGGTGAATGTTTCTGAGTATATGTACTCAGGTTTTGTATTTTTGAAAGAATCAATAGTAGAGCACAACTCCCAATTGTAAATATTTAATCCAACCTCTGGTTCTCTAGTTATAGAAGAACATTTGGGACTTCTTGTTTAATGGAAGCCAACTTCTTCTTTTCCTCTTTTCCTCTGAATCTAAGATCTCAGGCATGGATGATCCAGTCGAGTGTTGCATTGCTATATTATGTAGGTTTGATATTATCAGTTATGCAATCTTATTAGGTTCATTTTGAAGTTTGTTTGGCTCTAAGAGGATCTCACAGCTGAGACTTTTCCTCTTTTGTGAAAACTGCTGGAAGACCGGATGTCCAGAGAAGACTTTGTTTCTTCTCTCTTCCCTTCAAATACTCACCACTATTATTAGTACTGGATTAAGTTAGGTCAAGACCTCATGTGTCACTGCTGTTCTAACATAAATGAAACATAACAATATATCATAAACTATTCTAAGTTATAACAATACTATTCCGAGTTTACTTCCATATGATCACCCCTTTATAAATGAAACATGACATAAACTGATGGTCATTGGGCTCTGCTCCTGCTTCAATCCAAGAGTGACTTCCAATGCCAAGAGGAGATGTTGGATTACTCAAACGGCGGGTGAATCAGTAATAGAGAAATTTAATCCCTTTTAACCACAAAATGCAAGTGTTATATCAATGTAGCATTATCATCCAATAGTTGCAAAGTAAATAAACAATGCACAAATGAGAAATCATACACATACACAGTACACTAGTGTTTTTACGTGGAAACTAAAATTGGGAGAAAACCACATAATTCTTTTTCTTATATATCTTTAAGAATTACATTCATTGGAAGCACTAACTTCCTTTTTTTCTAGCTGCAACTGGAAGGAGGCTCTAACCCCCTAGTTTCATAGGCTAAAATATGAGGGAATCTCTAACTCCCTAATTCTATGGATACAACTAGAAAGAGGTCACAACCCCCTATGTTCTCTGGCTACAACTGGAAGGTGGCTACAACCACATTTCCTTTCCCCGTCCAACCGCCCTGAAATATAAGTAGAATGATGGAACCACTGTCACACTATCACTATGACATATACTACTATAAACCTGTACCAATCAACCTACAACAAACAACCTATAACAACCTATACCAATATCCTATGCCAACATGTAACATACATCAACCTGTACCTCAACCTGTACCATAAACAAATGCATCAAGCATCCACCAATCCTATACAAATAAACTGTCACAATAACCTGTCCAAACAACCTATCACAACAACCTCTCTCATCAATCTTATCAACGAAATCATATCTACTCACCAAGATCAATCACCAAGACAAATATCAACCATATGAAAAATATCACCAAGATGTGAATCAACCAAGCATAACACAACAACTCATAATCATCACCAATATTAATATGTTCTTCTAATAATATACCAAGACAAGTATGCTACATCATCCATAAACCATGTGTCAACAATACTACCAACAAGTTCCTCCAACCATGTACCAATTATGTACCAATCATGCATCAACTACTCATCAACTATGACTCATCAAGATGTACCAACATGATCAACTATACACCTCGTGTATGTGCCAACTCATCAACTACTTGTCTCAACCATGTACCCAACATGTACCTCAACCAAAATACCTCATCAATTTCATCATCCAAATATGATATGTAACTCTGTAACAGACCTAGTGTATGATCACATACCTACAAACCTTCCTTAACTTTAACAACAAGACACTAGCATTTTCATCAAACTTTACTTTAGTCTCACATGACTAATTTTGGATTACTCAACAACCTTAACCTGAAATAATCACAACTATGCACCTGTAATGAATAAAGATCTAAAAATAGTACACAATGTTCTTCAATGTCATTTATGCAAGTCCTCTAGGTTTCACTACTTGGAACCTCTCAAAAAAGGAGTTATATAAAAAATGGTATACCTTGTTGAATTCTGGCTTATTCTAGAGAGATAACTTGTAGAGCATGCTCCGCACAGAATATTTGTTGTATAGATCTGAAAATGGTACACCAAATACTACAGACGGTACTATAACCAATACATTTTCTATTACTAAATTTGTATTTGTTATGAAGAAGTTATGATGCTTTTACCGAAAACACTTATTTTAGACTAGTTTCAGGACTAGCCACAAAACCTATTTTCCACAGAGTGTAACTCCAAAAATGCAACGATCCACAAGACAATTTTTTTATCATGGCTACTTGGATGTGTTTCCTTGATGGCCTCTATATTTCGCAGTATTAATCATTCTAGAAAAAATGTTATTGCGAAAATGGTGAGATGACCTATAAATAACATACCTTAGAAAGCATGATCAAAAGAATTTATCCTCCCTTGAATTTCAGCCTTCTTTACTTCACCTTCCCTCTGAAATTCATCTTAGATATCCTTTGGTTGCCTCAAAGACTTGTAGATAATTAATATGCTCAAGTGTAATTAAAATGAGAGACTCTTTCCTCTTATTTATACTTTTATGTAGCTTCCTCAAGGGGTTACCTTCTAACCATGTTAAACCACTTTCCTTATTTTAGGACTAACCCACTTCTAACCACTTTTCCACTTAGTAATTTCTCCATTAACTTTATTATTTAATTAATTTCTTTTGTATCCACTTTGACTTGTAGTACACTCATCACTTCACTTAATTATTTAAATAGTTTCTTATTTTCAACCACTTTGACTACTTTGACCTTTTGGGGCTTCTAGATGACTCATGAAGGTTCTCCAACTTCACATGACCATAACTCTCTAACCATGAAGAGTTATGCGATGTTCCACATACCACCAGAAATGGCATGACATGTACTATCCATCTATAATAGTATTACCTTCAAATATATTAAAAATCATACAATTATACATCAAAAAAATTGGGTCCATTACCCAAACCTTTGTGCTATCGAAATTCGCTACCAGAATTTCTTCAAGAGTTGAGATCAATGAAAACCAACCCAAATAATCAACAATCTACCCCTTGGAATTGATGGAAACACTCTGATGCAATACGGAATTCATATCACTCATGTTCCCCCTATGACCATCACTCCCCCTCAAACCATGCCTCTATGATTTTTCTCCAAGAATTTACCTTTTCATCTGATAAATCTCTTCCCCTTTGTCATCAGTGGAAAAGGTATCTTTCCATTCGGGGCTACTCCCCCTAACTAAACTGTCCTTGGGGATACTCCCCCTGAATGAACTCTTCCTGAAACTAATCCCCCAACCTTGACTGTCTTCTTTATGGTCCTTCCTCCTGTAAATCTAAGACATATAAGATAAGCATTAAAAATCCTTCATTTTGGAGTAGAAATTACTCCGAGTCTCTAGTGAAGATACTAAAAGGATTCTCGTGGAGGTGGTTTTGTAAAGATGTCTGCCACTTGTTATTTTGTTCCCACATATTCAAATCTAATGTTCTTCTCTACAACTTGTTCCTATAGAAAGTGATACTTGATTGGAATGTGCTTCATCTTGGAGTGCATCACCAGGTTCTTTGTGATATTGATGGTGCTTGTATTATCATAATAGATTGGAATGGGATCATCATACTCAACCTATATATCTGTTAGACTTTGTTTCATCCATAGAACCTATGTACAAGATGCTACTGCTGCAATATACTCTACTTTGATTGTAGATAAAGATATTGATGAGTGTTTTTTGCTTAGCCAAGATACTAAACACTCACCCAAGTAGAACGGTGCTCCATTGGTGCTTCATCGGTCATCAATGAAACCTTCCCAATCTACATATGTGTAGGCAATAAGTGATAGATTCTTTCCTTTTGGATACCATAATACAAACTCGTGTTCTCCTTTGAGATATATGAAAGTCCTTTTCACTGCTAAGACATGTGATTCCTTTGGTGCTGCTTGAAATCGTGCCACCTGTCCACCTGTCTACATTGCATCTGGTTTGGATGTTGTCACATATAGTAAGCTACCAATCATTTACCTAAATTTCCTTTGGTCTGTAGAGTTTGAATCATCATCTTTTCTCAACTTGTAACTGGTTTTCATAGGAGTGGTAACTAGTTTGCAGTCCTCCATTCTGAACTTCTTTAGCATTTTTCTAATATACTTAGTTTGAGAAATAAAAATTACTTGGTTTCTTTGACATATCTGAAGACCCAAAAAGAAGGATAGTTCTCCGATTAATGACATTTCAATTTCATTCTGCATATCCTTTTCAAATTGTTGGCTTAACATGTCATCATTACTTCCAAAAATAATATCATCAACATAAACTTCAATTAATAAAATACTATCTTTAGTTACCTTGATGTAGAGGTTGTTGTTTGAACTTCTTTTTCTGAAACCTGCTTGTTGTAGATATTTATCCAGTCTAGAGTATCGTGCTCTAAGATCCTCTTTTAGAACATACAAGGCCTTCTTCAATTTACACACATAATCTGCATTCTCTGATAACTGAACACCTTCCATTTTTTCGATGTAGATTTCTTCTTCAAGTTCCCCATTCAGAAAAGATGATTTCATGTCCATCTGATACACTTAAATATTCTTGGAGCATGCATAACATAAAAGTAATCGGATTTCTTCCATTCTGGAAATTGGGGAAAATGTCTCTTCAAAGTCAATTCCTTCAACATGTGCATATCCTTTACATACCAATCTAGCTTTATTCCTTGTAACCTGTCCATCTTCATTCAATTTATTTCTGAAAACCCACTTTGTGCTAATCACATTCTTATTCTTTGGTCTTGGAACCAATTCTTGAACACATCACCCACACTAAGAGGGGGGGGCGGGGGTGAATTAGTGTGTGGAATTTTATAACTTTTCTTCTTGCAAGTTAGTAGTTAGAACATAATTGTACTGATTAAGAACAATCAAATCATAATCACAATGGACACAAGATATACTAGATGTTTGTGTAAGATTTTGTATAATTTATATGTATATATATATATATGTGAATATAGTAATATGAATTTTCCCAACACCAACTATTTTGTATCAGCACCAACTCAGGTAAGGAGCACCAACTTCTTGGAGATCACCCAACTTGCCACAAGACACAGCTTGTTGATAGAACACATTCTATCCAAATAGAGTTGATATAGTAATTCAACTCTAGTAGAAGTGATCCATTATTGAATCAACTCTATTTCATGATCAGAGGTATACCATAAAATCTCATCACCACACTTCATCTTCTGTCTGAAATTCATGCCTTATTCTCTTTATCTTTCCTCTGATATCCATGCCTTATTCACTTCTTCTTCCCTCTGATATTTGCACGGACCTCAGGTCTACATCCCCTTCATTTTTCTTCGTAGGCCTCTCTTTCTCAGCGAGCCTATCTTTTCCACAAGCTCGTCTTATTTACCAAGCATACAATCCAATGAACCAATCATGGTTGTATTTATAGTTTCTTATGCTCAAAACTTGTTTAAGTTATTGGGATGACTTGTGAAACACGTTATAACTAACTTTTTCATTTACAACAAATTTTGGGACCACTAGAGATCATCATTCAGGGTCTTGAACTTTACACCTGGTGTTGGAGTCGCCCTTGTTTTGTTTTTACCCTTCACAATTTTCATTTTTTGATACTTGAAATTTAAAGATGGTCTTTTGATTTTTTCCCCCAAGACTTTGAAAACTCTACAACCTTATTACGTAAGCAATGATTCTTTTCTACTCTCGAAACAAATCCACTTTAGTAAGAATGTCACTCTCTTTGTTTTACTTCGTTATCTCGCAAGTCGGATACTATAACCCATGAATTCACACGTCCCGAGTCACGAAACGGCGAAGTTGTTTTAAATTTTCACTCAAGATAGTAACCGGGGTAAAATATTTTAACTCAGTGATTAGTCGTCGTCGGGGTTTCCCGCCTCGGTGTTCGCCAAGTTCGAATTTTTATTTTTTCATCTCCAAGAGCCGAGAACACGAGGTTCTTTCGGGCTAACCCTGGTCAAGGATTAAAGGAAAAAAGGCTAACCATGGTTAAAATCTATTCTCGGCATTTCACCACTCAACACTATCTTTTTTAAAGTTACGGCATCTAAAACCCTGACTCACGAAGTCGCGACGTAATTATAGCATGATTAATTAATTGCCTAATCTAATATTTTCTTCCCCTTAATTGAGTCTTAATTATCGCCATCTCACGGTTTCGTGACTCGGCATACTAATCTCCCAGGAACTTGTCTTCGAAGTTTCGAGTTGCGATATGGCGAATAAATTGATTATAAAATTAATGATGCTCCAAATCGTGATTATTGTTAATTAAGCCAAAATCAGTCCTCACGATCTCGCGAGTTGGGGACTCAAAATGTTAAAAGAAAATACACGAAGTAGAGAACAGCGAGGAATTGATTAACGTTGGTAATATTTGATAATTTAAGATAAGGCAAGATATATCCCATGCCTCGAGGCCTGCACGTTTCCAGAGGTAGCCTTTTGCTCTCCATACTTCGACTGACTGTCAAACCGCCAGAAATTTATGACATTTATGGAGAAGTAGGGTAAATCCACGCATATAAGATGAGATTTTATGCAATTAATTTGTTTCTAATTACGATTTGACAGGCTTATTTCGAAAAGTACCGAATTTTCAAATATATATAAGAGTTTCATTTTATTTTAACAAAAGATTTTTCATAAGCACGCAGAGCTCGTCATTTCTGAGTGAACTAATTTCTGCATGTATACGCAGTTCTATCGCAGAAGGGAGAAAACACAAGCTTCAGCTATGGATCCACGGAAAGTAGAAAAGGTGAATGTCGAGGTCACAGGACAAGGTGCAGATAATGTCTCCGACACTTCACCCCGAAGTGTCGACTCGGTCCCTAGCTGGTCGTTTGTTTCAAACATTCTGCAATCGGAGTTGGTGAATTACTTAGACTCAGACGACAATGAAAATGATGACCTGAACACCAAATAAAATATAGTGGTTCAATCCAGAATGCACAAGGTAGAAAACAGACCACGGTTGCTCCCATATTATGATATTATCCAATGGGCATTGGATCACATAGACCTACCCACCAGAACTATCATGAACAACCAGCGGTCACAGTCGAGAATTTTAGGCCAGAGCATATCCAAACCATGTATAAGCTCCCGACGACATCTGAATACACGTATGGTACTGAATTCCTGGAAGAGTTCAAAGAGAAGGATTGCACACAATATGATAAAACCATGCCCGGTTTGATAAAGGATTGGGTTTCGCGTTCCGTGAAATTCAGAGCAAATGACCAGGGCGTTTATTCAATCGCTTCGCTGGAGCCACAGTATAAGTATGTGGCCATGATGACATGCTGATTATTTGGGAGAGAGGACACATCGCATTTCTTCATTGCGTGGGTGCCTCTCATGTTTCGGGTCACAGAAGGTTGCTCATTTAATTGGGCAAAGATACTCTCGGACAGTTTGGCCAACCAGGTCACAGAGTATCGATAGAAGAAGGCAAGTGGGAGACCGTCCTCATTTTTCATGTTTTCATATATTATGGACGCGATATGTTGCATGACACCATTCCCCTTGATGAACTGGTCTTGGAATCCAGCCCAAGAAAAACCCATACATGTGTATCACGACAAACTGTGGGAAAATAAAGTGGACAAATTCATATACGAAATTTTCAACTGGGTGATGGTGCCCCTGCATACTGCCATTTTTGGTCACCCACCACCTCGTATCTCGGAGAACATTGCTGCAAATCTGAGTGGTATAGAGGACTGGTACATGGAGGCAGAGTTCTCCTACTTCAGAGTGTTCGGGGCTATTGTTCCCCCACTTCCACTACCATTGTTCATCTCTGACAAGCTGGCTTGTCACGAGGTCGCCCGACAAACAGTGATTGACGGGGTGAGTAAAGAACTCAAAGCGTCTTCAAAGAAGGTGTGGACATATTTTCCCATTCGGCTAAATTCTTATTCTTTATTGGATTTTGGGCATGCCAAAGCCGAGGCTGCAGCCCTGGAAGACCTGAAATTGGTCTCCATCGAGTATAAAAAACATGATCCTAAGAGAGTTGTGGGCAACCATTTAGCTAATTATGGGCTAAAGAGGCTTGAACATGAGATTTCACCCCCGGATGACATTTTCCAAAGGGAGAGGTCTTATGAGGAAGTGTTGGCTCAGTTCCGATCCTTAGCACCTGAAGACACTGCCTCTGTATTGAAATTTCAGGAACACAAACGAAGTTGTCTTCCCGTTGTGTTGCAAGGAGGGAGTCCATGTGTTTCCGAGACAGAACTAAAGGATACTGAAGGTCCTAAAGATGCATCTCCTGACTCGGGAAAACGCCAGGATGAAGGGAAACAAACAAAGAAGCCCGAAGCAGAGGCATAGACTTCAGACCCGCCAAAGAAACAGAATCCGGAAACTGAGAAAAAGATCCCTGAACCTCCGAAGAAGTAGGACCCGGTCAACACCCCAGGAAAAGCAGCGAAACAAATCAGGGAACCCATCACTTCTGTCACCCCCTTGCAGTCGACGCAAGGAAATCTAGAAGAGGGATGGATTTTCAATGAGGAACTGAGGCCCATAAGAGCAGAGGAACTTCCTCCAAACGAATTTTTCTTTGATAAAAAGAGAAAAGCGGTGGTGAAAAGAGAGTTCTACCAAGAGGGAGAGTCGACTGTTAAGAAATTCAAAGTTATGACCGATGGAAAGAACAAAAATAATGAGCAATTCTCCACTGAGATCGCAGGAATGCTAGGAGCATATGCATCGGCGAATCAGTTTTCGGTCGGATTGCTAAAAAACCATCTCAATAGGAAAAATCGCCTGATCAGGACTCTCGAGGCTAGATTGGCCTCAGCCACGGAAAATGCCCAAGGCCAGGTAAGCACAAAGATAGAACTGGCCCGACTGGCTGATAAAAATGAGATAGAAGCGCTTAAAACCAAGCTCGAGCAAGCACATCTAGTGGTCTAGGACGGTCGGATACAGGCGGGGCAACAAAGGACTATGATTGCAAAGCTGCAGGCTCAAGTAGAGATTGCCGAAAGCAGGATGATCGATGTTGAGGGGTTTAAATCCCGAGCAATTGAGATTCGGAACAGAATCTCTTTGGCACAACAGAGTTTTCTCGCCAAAGTGGGAGCGATCCGAGAGAATTGTTTGTTGATGAATCAGGTTTCCGAGAACCTAACTGTCAAAGAAAGGGATGCTGAAGTGGCTCGGGTCACCTTCCAGGAGGTGGTGATAGCTAGAAACAACAGAGTTTCGGTAGGTTCTCCCAGACTCGTCATCCCAGAACAAACCAGAGGTAATATTCTGCTGAAGGATTGGGAGCACAACATTGCCCTGGGCAAGGAACAAGCCCAAAAGGTAACCAATTCATTAGAAGAAGCCTTCAATTCTATAGATGGCGAGCTATTGGGTATGGAAAATGGAGGCGACGCAGAAAAATTGATGCAAATGAATGTGGAATAGATCTCACTTGATTTGAAAGAGAAGGATGAGAGAATCGACCGATATCTCTCAGATAGATACGGTGGACATGGCCCGAGTGGAGAAGCACATGATTCAGCCCAACGCACAACTGAGTGCCCTCGACATCATCGATGCACAAATGGGGGACAAGTTGCAGCAGTTAGCCCGGGAGTGTTACTTTGTCGAGGCCAGCTGTCAAGCGGAACCTTCACAACTCATATCTCAGCTTGTGGAAAGATGTATCGCCTGCACCGAGTCTGCGCGAAGATGAGCACCTGGCACTAACTGAAGACAGAATAGGGGAGATGGATCAATTTCTCTGTCCTCTGTCATAACTGAAATTTTTGTGACTATTGAGATTCTACCTGCTTCGCAGAAATTGTATAAATATACCCCCGAGAGAAATAAATAGGGTTGGACCCTTTTTGAGTTATTTTTAATAGAGTTTTTACATTGAGAGTTAATACAAGCAGATCTGAAGATTCTCAATTCCGTCACTTCTGTATCACAAGTTTGCTTCCTTGTATCTCATTTTTACATTTCAATTCATATTCATAATTGATGTGCTTCGTTGTAATTTAGTACGACCATTACTATAACGAATGATTTTGGGTTTTCTGTAATTGTTTATTGCCTTTCCTTTGCACCAGCTATCAGTTGTGTAAGATCAATCTGCAGTTTCAGAATTCTACATATATTCATTGTTACATTGGTTATTTTCTTACATATTTTCCTCTCCCGTTTATGTCGTGAGTTTTCCATTGGTTGGAACTTTACTCTGTAAATGGCTCAATGTTTTTCTCCCATCTCACCCCTTTTATAAAGATATGATACAGTTACGGGAACGAGCCTTAGATTTGCATCTACATGTTACTCTTGCAACTGTAAGTTCTCTTTTATAAGATCAAACTGAGACAACACTTAATATTTCCTAAAAGTCCTTTATATATATTTACTGTTCCCCCATGACAGTCCTTATACCAATTCAACCTAACATCGAACCCGGATTATTGAACCAAACACACATCGCCCTAAACCTTTTCAACACTATTCTTAAAACAACAACTGACCGGGTCGAACTTGAACAATCATGGGCAGCCATTGAACAAGACATAACTACCCAGGAACAGTTTGAAGCCAAACAATGCCAACGAATAAATCTCCCTTAGTTTCCTTCTCCGATGGTTGACGTTTCTCCCTTCTCCATCTTTTAACCACTTTCAGATTCCTTGACACTGTACTTTTGAGCCTTAAGTACAGACTCAGGAACAACATCTTACTAGCACCATTATCGGGGACCGAAGTTACGAAATCTTTTTCCCTGTGAAAATGACATTTTGTTTTCGTTGAAAGTGTTACCCTTTGATAGTGAACAAAGAGTACACACCCTTTAATGCTTTTTATCTTTCACTTGGCGACTCCACGAAGAAATAAACTGGCATTCAGTCGAAGGAATACTAGACAAAACCCGGATGGTGAGTAGATTACGCCCGTTACTGTTGTTGGGAAATAATACCCTACAGACTAACAAGCTAGGGATGAACTTGTACGCAGATCATGACCTTAAATAAAACACTTTTAACCTCCGTTGTGCTTTATCTGTTTTCTCTCGCTGCTCCTTCCAAAGATAATCCTGCAATCAAGATAAAACACTACGCATGCATGCTATTCTTCTACCTATAGGTTAGAGATTAAGTGTAAATCAAATACAATATATATCACTTGTGCATTGGGATGGGAAAAGTATTCTTTTATTAATCTCAAGATGAATCAACTTACAATAATGATAGAGACCGACCACCATTCATCGATCCTGATCCTGGGCTCCTCCTCTTCTTTTTCCTCAAACTGCTTTGCTTGAATTCTTCTTAGGCTTGAGGAAAGGCTAAAGGGTTGGGACAAATGGATTCGGCAATTGGGCAGAGTTTCTTTGCTATCTTTTTCCTCCTCCAAATAGTACCCCTACCCCTTATTTTATAGGCTAGAAGGAGCTAGGGTTTTGGATGAACTCTCGGCCATGCATGGCCGGGAGTTCCAGTTAACTGACCCAAAGCTTTTTGTCCCGTCGGCAACTTTTCGTTTTTTTTTATTATGAAGGAAAACGCGGGCTGTAGTGGGCCTGCTAGCATTTTCCTGTGGGATGTAGTGGGCCTGCTAGCATTTTCTCGCGGGCTGTAGTGGGCCTTCTAGTGTTTACATTTTAAAAATGGAGTTTTTAGAAGAGTTGTTCAGTAGTTTTTTGGCAAAGAAGGGATATGAGTTGGCCTGATGCCAGGTAAGAATATGTGGTGCAATTTAGGGTTATAAAAGATGCCCCCTAATGTGTGAGGTCAGAAGAGCATCTGATGGCCGAAATACATTACAAATCTTTTACCAATCTATACTGATATGCTGAATGAGTGAGCCCAAGAATCAGGAATTAGTAGGTGCCATCTGCAAAATAACAAATGTCTCACCGAGGTGGGCATACCCATGCTCGGGATAAAATAGAACGCATGGCTACCAATCAAATACACTGTAGATCCATGTCATATAAATATATAAAGTGTAGCCGCAAACAGTACACATCAGATCTACATCTCGAAATCAAAAAGATATACATGCAAAGTATCCATCTTCGTAGAAGTTGATAAGGTATGATGGCTAGAGATGAGGACTTCAGAGCTCGAGCAACAACTTCAAAATCTTCAAAACTCGGGTAGGAGTGTAATATGAGTGTATGAGTGCACTACCAAAAGGTCTTTGATGGCTCGTCGGGCATGGAAAAAATTGATAATCTTGATGATCGGACTGAAGGCTTCAGTGATTTCGAACAAGGACTTGATTGGACGTTCAGGGTGGCTAGGTATGTGGACAAGAGACACATTGCAGAGGGGCCGACTTAGGCTTAGTGGAAAACTTCCCTTGGATAATAGCACGACAAGTGATAAGACTCAGGCAACATATCTATTAATCATAAGTCTACGAAGCAGGAGGCCACGCAAACTCTCCATATGTTTGGAAGAGTAACCAAATGGTGGAGGACATAACTCTGTATATCGAGCAAAGCTTCCTAAGGTCGTACTACATCCCACAGTCTGATGAATCAAACAGACAGATGTGCTTTATCCAAGGGTGACTCATGATGCTACCAATAAAGAAAATACTTTTCCCATCCTCTTTTTGGGGTATATTTGATTTTTTGTTCTTTTTATGATTTTGAAAAAGAATAAAGGAATATTACGTTACAGTGGAGGAACGAGTACAACAAACATACAAGATCAAGCCACAAGGACAAGAATTATGTTCTAGGGAAATGATACTGGGGAAAAATCCTCCAGTGGCCAAAGGTGTTAATATGTAAAGGCAAACTATTACTAGGTTGACATGTAAAGGATGCAAATGCAGTTGATAGAACACACAATGGTAACATCCTTCGATGTAAGTTTAACGAGCCCAAAGAAGGGAAGCTCGGTGATTTTTCATATTTAGAGAGTCTGAAAAAGCATAAAAGAAAACTCCATTGGGGTACCTTTTTCATCAATAGTCTAGTTGGTTCGAAAAAGGGGTAAACTAGCACCGATTCGACGTCAATTCAAAACCATTTTAATGAGTGTGACAAGAACAAGATCACTCGGCCATTTTTTCAATTTTAAGGAGTCTGAAAAAGGCTTAACTATGGACTCCATCAGGAATGTTCTTCTGGACCATTTTAATGAGTGTGAAAGAATAAGTTCACTCGACAATCTTTTCAATTTTAGGGAGTCTGAAAAGAGCTTAACTATGGACTCCGGGGGGGTTTCTTTTTCGTAGATATAGTCCCTCAGGCCCAAAAAAGGAATAAAATCTTACCTGAGGATACTCTTATAAAGAATGGAAATTCAATAGAGTATTCCTTTGTTCGTACAGTTGACCGTCTGGACCGAAAAAGGGGTAAACTACCGCCGGACAGACGTGACTTCAAATTTCAGTTTAACGAGTGTGAAGGCCACAAGATCGCTCGACAATCTTTCCATTTTTAGAGGGTCTGAAAAGGGCTTAAAAGGAGACCCGTTTAAGGAACGTTCTTCTGGACCAATTTAACGAGTGTGAAGAAACAAGGTCACTCGACAATCTTTTCATCTTTAAGGAGTCTGAAAAGGGCTTAAAGAAGACTCCATAATGGTTACTTTTCTCAGTTAATCCGGACGAGATCGAAAAGAATAAATGCAGTCTCGCCAGATGTTGCTTTCGGATCTCAAAGTGAGCTTGAAAAACAACAAAGTTATCTCATGATAGACTCTTTGTGGGTCGATGCCTGGCATTTCCTCATAATACCAAGCAACAATGTCGTGGAATTCTTTGAAAAGATCCGTATAAGTCTGAATCTCTTCGGGGGAGCAATCCGCTCCGACGAAGACATTCTCCATGATGCCAGGGTTTTGGGAGATGTTGATAGGTATAGTGGCAACAATAGTCGCCATATTTCCCTCAGCATAAATTTCCTAGGTAGCTAAGAGGTTAATGGGACATGGATGATCTCCCGTCATCGTGATAATGAATTCTCCGGCCTCGATTCGGCTTAACTCTGGGAGGAAATATGATCTGTGGTGAAGATCCTCCCAAGGTTTGTCCGAACTAGTCATTGCTTCTATTACAGCTTCGTCTGAAGGAAAGACTAAGTCTAACGAATTGGTGGTAGCAAGAGAACCCTGAGACCAGATAGGCTCTGGAAGTGGATCCAACTCTTGTGCGGGAGTCAGATCGGGAGTAGCTGAAGCTTGCTGGACTAAAGAGTACGCTACTTCAATAGCCGACATGGGCATGGACATGTCGGAGTGCCCTGTCTCATCCATCGTGGATGATGGGGAAGGAAGAATCCACGGATCCTCAAAGTAAGTCATGTGGAACGATGCAACATGAAAAATCTCAGCCTTGTGGTGAGTGGATATAAACTTGACATCGCCATGAGGAGGTGGGTAATCGAAAGTACCCATCAAAGAAGGGCACAAACCAACTCCTATGTTAACGACACCATCTTGAGGATTATCTATCATAGGAACCGTGGATGCCCCCAAAGCTAGGTCAGGTCTGGAGAAGGACAATTGATCAATGGTCACTATCCGACCCTCATGTGGAAACAATGAGACTCTGAAAACTGTAGCGACCATTACTTGCATAGCATAAGTCCAACTACGACCTAACAAGAGATTGTAGTCGAGGGGGGCATCGACTACCTCTACTTCGATGCACATGGTCTTTCCTCCTAACTGCACAGGGAAAGAAGGAATGATGCCATGTGGTTGGAAAGAATGACCGTCGAACACCGTAAGGAGAGTAGGTGATGGAGACAACTCGGGCTAACCAATGGCTTTCCAGCATGCTAACGACATAACGCAAGTCGAAGCACCCTCGTCGACCACCGTGCGGAAGATATTCCATGTAAACCTTTTCGTGGGATGAGCCACTACTATCTGAAACGCGATGTGGTAGGGAAAATGAGGTTTCAAATCAGTCATATCTAACATGATGGTACCCGGGTTACAAGTCTTAGTAGAGCCTAAGGCAGTCAACAAGGCTTTCCTCTGAGCGGGGAAACTTTGGAGGACCTCCAAAGCAAACATAGCACAAGGGGTTTGGGATAAATCTTCCACCACAGAGTAATTTTGGGCGGCCCTTGCATTTGAATTGTGAGAAGGTATCTTAAACACACCTTTTTGAATGCGTGTCATTGTTTCACCCAACGTCTTCTCTATCTGTAGAGGAAGAGATGGGATCTCGGCTTCTTTTCCCTTCTTAGAGGCACTTGGTTTACTATAGTCGTGCACTCTAGTCATTATTAAAGAATCACTTTTAACCATATATACGTTCGCAGAAGAGGAATTGTTTGGGGGAGGGAAGTTTTCTTGGCTTCCCCCTTCGGCACTTGTAGAGGCTTGAGTTAAATTTTTCCCATGCTGAAAGGGATTAGTCAACACAGCCTGTTGTTGCTATGTGAAAAACTTATGGGCCTCCGTAAGTCGAGGACATAGATGGGTCGGGTGGTCTTCTGCACATAAGTTGCATGGATACCTCGCCTTCCTTTTTTCTATGGTGCCCTCGCCATCATTATCAGTGGGTTTCTTATCCCCCTTACCCTTCTTGCATTGTTTTTTCTTCCCTTCAGGCTGTTGGGTGGCCTTTGGGTTAGTCGTCTGTACGGAGTGTACTGCTGACATTTGGGTAGGAGGAGCAACCAAAGCAGTAGTTTGGCTGGCCGCTGAGTGTTGTATAGATAATTGTTGAAATTTCTTTGTCAATTTCTCAGCGGGCTTAGTTTGTGTCGAACCAACGATACCGTCGGCATGTGGTCTGGCTCTCTGTCTGGTTTTATCCAGTATCGATCATGGTGCATCCGACAGGATGTTGTACAGTAAACTAGACTAAGAATAGATAAGCTCAAACTGTTGAGCCCTCATGATGGCATCTTCTTCAGAGAAAACCCCAGAAGTTGCGACGTCTTTGGATAATTGCAGTACTAAAGACTTAAGGAACCACTCAAGCAGGAATGTTGGTGGAACTGGTACTTTGATTAGAATCTTTCGGCATCGCCACTCTCGGATATGATCAGAGATATGGTCCACTGTTGTCTGCTCAAAATTGGCTAGCAACTCTGTGCCGGTGTCGTATCTCATAGGTAACTGAAAATGGTTAAGGAAGGCCATCGCCAGTTCACCAAAAGTATATTATCGTGAATGATCAAGCTCTATGTACCATTTCGCGGCACTCCCAATAAGAGTGTGTTGAAACAATCGCAACTAGACAGAGTCATCTTTCAGTGAGTTAGATGAACACCAAAGGTGGAAAGTAGTCACGTGATCACCTAGATCTTCGTTAGGCTTGGCCTCGAACTTTGGAATGTCCGAAGGAAACTTCGTTGGCATAGGAGGCCAACACGGATCATGACAGATAGGATCACTTAACAACCGTGTCAAATACGACAAGTGTAACGTCGCCAAGAATGGTAGTTTTGGTTGCTGCTGATAGCCTGGATAAAAGGGTCCTGGAGTTTGAATGGCACCAGGTTGCCAGGAAAAGTTTGGCAGCTGGCCCAGGTTCTGGCAGAAACCATGGCCCTAACCAGCGTAAGGGTTTTGCATATGAGGAGACATCATTGGTTGATTCCCCATGAAGGACATAGGATGTTGGGAATTCATCGTGTTTGACGAACTTTGGGAAGGATTACCCCATGTCGGTCCCGAGGGGAGAGGCATAGAAGTCTGTCCAGGGTTCCATTGACTGTGGAAAGAATTACCCCAGAATGACATTCCAGCGGAAGGAACGGATCCTTGTCCTGAGTTCCAAGGTCCTGGTATATGTGCCCCCAGCGCAGGAATAGTACCTTGTGTCGGAGTAGACTGTCCAAAAATGGGTGTGCCCCCAGATGGGAAAGCAGTGGATGAGAAAGTGTTATTACCAAACGTCCCTTTCCAAACAAATGGTGACGAACCTACTGGCTGATTTTACATAGGTGTTCCTTGACTCCCAACTCCAAATGAACTTGTGTGTGGAGGCTGCCCGGCGGACTGCTGATGCGGACCACCAAGCGAAGGGGATGAAGGAGAGATATGACCTCTAGCATAAGGAAAAGCATTTAAAGGGACATGAATGCCCCCAAGTTGACCTTACAGAGGAGCGTTAGAGCTCCCTGCCCCTAGACCCAAAGTCTGTAAAGTGGAGTGAGTGAGTACAGGACTTGTACCTGAACTAGGCATACCGTATGAAAACGGAGGGCCTGTCGCACTAGGTGTGAAGGGAGGTGTTGTCGCCACGATGGATGGGGTCGAATCACTGTGCGACGTAGTTGCGGCCGAGACCATAGTGGCCCAGATCGCCGACAAAGTCAAGTTAGGAGATGCTTCTCCTGTGGTGACAACAGTGATGGGAATAGAAGGACTCCCAGATGAAGTAACAACGTTTGTTTCCATAGATGTGTGAGTCACTGACAAGATTTCGTAAAATTGAATTGGCACAATCACTTGCGGCCAAGTATCAGTGGTTGGGGTTTCAACCGGACCAATATTGGTGATTGATTCCTCCGGGAGTTGTTCGGGCTCAATGGTTTGAAACCCGGTTGCTTCGAAAGACCCTTGTTGGTTTAGCTTCCGCCTCAATGGTGGCGAGGGTGGCTCCAGTATAACCGGCGGCAGGCCCAGAAGCCTTTGTGAACGACGGAGCTCTGAATTATCCACTATGTGAGAATATCCACGACACGCTAAGGTATTCTACACAGACAAATAGTAACACACACTAAAAGAAGCCCCTAAGAGATAAGACAAGCAAACACTAACTATTTTGAAGAACAGTTACAACAACCAACACTAGAGAAACTTACCAGTGCAAGTGCAACTCGAAATGGAAGCACCCTACGGGTATACTCTGCAAAGCATGGCCCGATGTCTATCCTAGGTACCGCGGTATACCCCTGCAATCACCTGTGTATGTCCCTAGAAAAGATTGGCAACTAGTTTACCAGCACGTGAACAGTCACCAGGTGGGTACATTCGATAGTCGAGTAGACCACAATGAGCAGGGTATCAAGCCTGAAACCTGTCAAGGGTATCGAGAGAAAATGGTCTGGAAGACAACTGAGGACCTCAAATGGATTCGAGACCCACGAAGCTCCGTGGAAAATGCAAATGACAGAATCCCTCAACAAATCCTTGATATGTGTTCTCCACTACGCTTGGTCCAGCTTTGGAGAGGTTATCTCCGCTACCTTTCCTTACACGACCTCGTGTTTAGCCCCTGTGTTAGAGGGGGGTCCCGGATAACTTTCCGTAACTGGACTTCTACACTTCCTATGACAGACTCCAATGTTTGGTTTGAGTGGCTTTGGAGAGTTTACTCTCCAACCTATTCCAAGGCCCTAGTCTTGAGATAGTGTATGAACCCTACAAACAAAAAGTCTAATAGTTTTTAATTAGCATTGCTTTTAATGGGCTTTTTTTACGTCACAAGGTATGAAGGTGAAACTGATGGTGTGTAAAGACTCAAAGCAAAATGAACAAGAAATGCTTGGAAACAAAAGCTTTTACAAAAAATGCAAAAACCAACAACTTTTCAACAAGAAAGACTTCTTTTCTTTTTGAATTTTCTAAGATTTTATGCAAAAACTTATGAAGAAAAACTTCTTCCTAGATACTGATGCAACAACACAATCTTCAAACAAAGAAGAAAATGAAAAAGATAATTTTTTTATTTAATTGCAAAATGAAGCAATAAAGGGAAAATGTCGACAAGCACAAAACCAAGAAAAAAAAATAAAATTATGGCTTAAAGCGCAGATCGCGAAGAACCAGAGAAAAGACGTTCAAAGGAAACCAAGAAAGCACCGATTCTAACACTTGTCTAAAAACCATAAAACAAATTTTTCTTTTGTCTTTTCTATCAAAACATCAACTAATAAAAACACAGGCTAAGGATAAGAGGCCCTAACTTACTGACTGTGCACCCTAGACTCAAAACCCCTGAGAGGAACACTTCTCACCACAGGAGGGGATGACTACCCCACCCAGATTGAAAAGAAACCAATCAAGCCCGTGACTGTCACTGAAACAACACACGTGCAAACTCGTGCTGAGCTATAACAGCGCGCGGGTACCCGCGGGCTAAACTTGAACATGCCACAGGTCTGTATAAAAGCTAAGATAAAACCAAACACAAGCAGCCCAGACCTGAAAAAGGCCTCTGGTATTGACAACCAGGGTCTCTTAAAGGCTTGGATTCTTCTACTTTAACAGAAAAGGAAAATGAATGCAAAAGATAACACACACAATAAAGTAGACTGAAAACAAGACAGTGAACTAGCAAGACCCAGACACGATCCAAAAATCCCCTTGAGAATGTAAAATTATGACAGGGAAGAGGAGACTGCCTCTCAAGATTTCTGAGTCCTACATGCTACTGAAACCTCTGCAGCAAGCGTTCAAATGTGGGCTACATAAGGTTAGGGTGCAGGTTACATGCGTGCAGGCCTTCTGCAGGCCACATGTACCTCTGTGTGTCCCGATAATAAATGTCAAGCACAGTCAAGGAAAAGATGGTATTAAGAACCAGGTTCCCTACTATCTTTGACCTAACAGAAAACAGACAAACAAAGAAGCAGAAAATATAATTCCTTGAACTACCCAAAAACCTCAATTTAATCCGAAAACCCTAAGAGTAATATACCCAGTGGAATCGCCAATTCTGTTGTTGGGAAATAATACCCTACGGACTAACAAGCTAGGGCTGAACTTGTACGCAGATCATGAACTTAAATAAAACACTTTTAACCTATCACCCCAATACTCAAACCCCTTTTTCACACACAAGCATGGAAAAGACCTACTAACCTTTTTCTATCGATGTTTGATGTAGATCCTTCATTGCGCTTTATCCGTTTTCTCTCGCTGCTCCTTCCAAAGATAATCCTGCAATCAAGATAAAACACTACGCATGCATGCTATTCTTCTACCTACGGGTTAGAGATTAAGCGTAAATCAAATACAATATATATCACTCGTGCATTGGGACGGGAAAAGTATTATTTTATTAATCTCAAGATGAATCAACTTACGATAATGATAGAGACCGGCCACCATTCCTCGATCTTGATCTTGGGCTCCTCCTCCTCTTTTTCCTCCAACTGCTTTGCTTGAATTCTTCTTAGGCTTGAGGAAAGGATAAAGGGTTGGGACAAATGGATTCGACAATTGGCCAGAGTTTCTTTGCTATCTTTTTCCTCCTCCAAATAGTACCCCTACCCCTTCTTTTATAGGCTATAAGGAGCTAGGTTTTTGGACGAACTCTCAACCATGCATGGCCAGGAGTTCCAGTTAACTGACCCAAATCTTTTTGTCCCGTTGGAAACTTTCCATTTTTTGTGATTCTGAAGGCAAACCCGGGCTGTAGTGGGCCTACTAGCATTTTCCCGCGGGCTGTAGTGGGCCTGCTAGCATTTTCCCACGGGCTGTAGTGGGCCTGCTAGCGTTTGCCCATGGGCTGTAGTGGGCCTGCTAGCGTTTAATTTTTAAAAATGGAGTTTTTATGAGAGTTGTTCAGTAGCCTTTTGGAAAATAAGGGATATGAGTTGGCCTGATGCCAGGTAAGCATGTGTGGTACAATTTAGGGTTATAACAGTTACTGATCCCAAAAAAATTCTAAAGGTGAGAGGCTCTTTCAATCTTACCGTTGTTGTTTACCAACTTGCAATCCCATCACCGAAGGCTGAGAGTCCTTCTGAACCCTCGACCTCGTTCATTCCTTGCATTGACGCTAAACATTCAATGCCAATCTGCTATGAAATTAGGAGTGAGATTCATCCAACTGTCCTTTTAGTACGAAGAGGAGAGGGCCCTCTTGAAGGTTTATCGACTTTGAAAATACCATCTTATATTCAGTTGAATTTCCCGACTTCTCAAAATCCTGAAAAGTGTGTTGCACACTCGTTTCCCACACCCGTTGGTTTTCCCGATTCCGTCTCTTGCAAGTCTGAGGAACCAACTCCTTGTGTTCCTTATCCTTCCTCGTCAGAGTCTCCTCTTAGCGAAGAAAATAAAAATTCCCTGTTATTTTTTGAAAACCCCCGTTATAAATTTCCACAAACAACGATGGTAGCCACTGGAGGAGGAGGTGGAGGGTTTATAGGAGGAGGAGGAGGGTTTGGAGGAGGTGGGGGAGGTGTCCCTCTAGGAGGAGGTGGAGGAGGAGTCCCTCTAGGAGGAGGTGGAGGCCAAGGGCCTCCCCCCCCTCCCAGAGTTTTTTTGAAAGTCGCAGCCCGATACGCCCCTTTGGTGTTGCCCGTCCCCCTACACGATCTTCCAAAAAACTACATAAAGAATTTACTGAAATTCAATGGGGAGGGAGATCTGACCGCTGCTGAACATATTAATTTTTTTGACCAATTCACAGATCTCTGCGGTGCTGAGCATGAGGATGTATATTCGAGACTCCTTGTCCAAACTTTTGAAGGACAGGTCCAAACTTGGTTTTGGAGCCTACCTGCAGCTTCTATCCCGTCATATTATGCTTTGGAAGATGCTTTCCTCAAACAATGGGGCGAGCGAAAAGACCATCTCTATTATCTAACCGAATTCGGGTCTTTGAAGAAAAAGAACTCAGAAACAGTCATGGAATTCATTCTGAGATTCAACAAACTGTACAATAAAATCCCAGCTGAAGTCAAACCATCTCAACCCGCGGCCAAAGTGACCTTCGTCGGAGCTTTCAAGCCAGATTTCTCACTACTTCTACGAGAGCGAAGGGGAGCCAACTTAAACCGTATGTAGGACGATGCAGTAGAAATAGAATCTAATATGATGGCTTCGGGTAAACTTAAGGCGAGAATAGAGGCTGGAAACAGAGAGACCAAGAACTTTAGAGAACAAGTTGGCCCTTCAGGGTCCAATAGATCCTCAAATGATAGGGTGGATGATATGGCTAGAGTGATTAAAGAGTTATCAAATAAAGTAGCTCGAATGGAACTCGAACAGGCCAAGGCTGACTCTTATCCCAAAAAATATTTCAAGAGAAATCAAAACCCTCCTAATCAACAAAGACAAATAAAAAAGGAAGATCAGAAAATACAAGCTCCCTTGAAGAATGAAAATTTTATAGTAGCTAACGATTTTCAAGACTACAAAGATTCAGATAATGATGTCACGAACTTCGGTGATGACTGTAGTCAACCTTATCTAACTCGCGAGGACTATGAAAAATCTTTAAACATGCCACAATCATTAGATGAGAGTGAAGAGGGTGATCACACTGAGATTTGTGAATCCTAGTCAAAAACTAAGATAATGATGGCTGATTTTCAACCAAAATACAACCTGAGATCTAGGAATAAGCCCGCCTCCACAACTCAACCCAAGAGAATCCTTCAAAGGGGCCAAAATTACGAGCCTCCTTCGGAAGAAACCCCATTACCCAACAACAAAACTAGAAGAGTAAGCA
>ML810730.1:43327-60910 GCA_009831015.1 Picea engelmannii | reverse complement strand
AATTCTACATATATTCTTTGTTACATTGGTTATTTTCTTACATATTTTCCTCTCTCGTTTATGTCGTGAGTTTTCCACTGGTTGGAACTTTACTCTGTAAATGGCTCAATGTTTTTCTCCCATCTCACCCCTTTTATAAAGATATGATACAGTTACGAGAACGAGCCTTAGATTTGCATCTACATGTTACTCTTGCAACTGTAAGTTCTCTTTTATAAGATCAAACTGAGACAACACTTAATCTTTCCTAAAAGTCCTTTATATATATTTAATGTTCCCCCATGACAGTCCCTATACCAATTCAACCTAACATCGAACCCAAATTATTGAACCAAACACACATCGCCCTAAACCTTTTCAACACTATCCTTAAAACAAGAACTAACCGGGTCGAACTTGAACAATCATGGGAAACCATTGAACGATACATAACTACCCAGGAACAATTCGAAGCCAGACAACGCCAACGAAGAAATCTCCCTTAGTTTCCTTCTCCAATGGTTGATGTTTCTCCCTTCTCCATATTTTAACCACTTTCGGATGCCTTGACACTGTACTTTTGAGCCTTAAGTACAGACTCGGGAACAACACCCGGCATCCCCTTTACTTTCATAAATCGATCACTGGTATGGATCTATTTCCTTCATCTCTGTGATTACATAAATCGACGCTTCCTTCAAACCATGTTCATATGATCATTGGCGTAGAACCATAGGCTTATAAATTTAAGCGACACATTACATTTTTCCTTTCAAATGTCTTTACCATATGACCAATGGCGTTATTCAAATGTTAGGCACAACAAGCGCTTGAGTGCTTATCAATTCAATGGTCATGATTCAATATCTTGATGAGATGGATGATTGTTGAGACTTCGAGACTTCGCCACCTTTCAAATATCTCGAAGAAGATTTTTCCGAATAGATCAGATGGTTCTCATTTATATCAAGGAACTGGACCAATGGTCATATTCAATCCTTACATCTATCCTTTCATTGCTTAATCTGGTGGCCAGGACTTAATCAAGAAATGAGATGGATGGACATCATTTACTTTGGGACTTTGGCTATTATAATTACGCTATCCTTCCACTGTATTTTGATCAATGCTTGAGTGTGCACCCGAAGTATAATTTAGATCAGAAGACCTATGTCCACTTAGGGACTTTGAAGGTTTCGAATAAATGCTGCTCCATTTTCCTTCGAAGTGATCATCTGTTGAGTAAGTCATAAGTGGTGGAGACCGCTTATTGTCGGTTAATACTTCCACTTACACTATCCTTCCACTGTATTAGATCGACGATCGAGAATTCTCTCGAAGTGATCTTTAGATCGAATGTCTCGTGTCCACTTCAGGACTTCAAGACTTTGAGCAATTGTTGGTGGTAAAACTCCGAAATAAAAAACTCCTGTAGTGACATAAATTTCTTACGCCACTTGATGATGTGTCATGAGTTGAGTAGCTTCTGCATGTCACTCATATTCTTTATTTTCACATACCTGAAATGCCAATTCAACTTGACACTTGTCAATATCTGATTGTGCCATGTGTCCTTGCTAACATAGTCTTGTTGACGTGGATCTCCTCATGTGGAACATGTTCTTATCCTGGATCTAACGGTTTCCTAACTCCCTATTTATATTATATCGATGGCTGATAGCGACCTCAAACCTTCGTCCCTTGGGACTTCAGGACTTTTGACATTTTTTGGTGGTGAAAACTCCCAAAGTAAATCTCCCAGAGTGACGTAACATATTGATGTCACGTGTTGACATGGCATGGGCCAATTTCCTCTTGACACTTGTCATCATCTGATTATTCCATGCGTATTTGTTGACATGGTCTACTGACATGGTATGCCACATGTCCTTGCTAACGTGGTCTACCACATGTCCTTGTAGACGTGGTATACCACATGTCCTTGTAGACGCGGTCTGCTGACGTGGTCTTCTGACATAATCTTCCATGTGTCCTTCCTAACATGGTATGTTGACCAACAACTCTAATCCAATGGTCATCGTATATCCTCTATATCTGATGGTCCTTATTCATTTCAGATTTCGGGACCTCGGGTACTTCAAATTTTCAAGTTGCCAATACTTCTGAAGTGAGATTCCCCGAACAGTAACCTCCTCTCGTATTGAACCTAAAATAAATTTTGTTCATCAATCATGTTCTTAGATAGATGGCTCGATATATCTACAAATATTCTTCTATATTATCTTGTCCTTCCACTTAGAATGATCCAACGACTGAAGGAAATTCGCATAAATGAGATCTTAGATCTTTTACCTCGCTTATCCTGTCCTTCCACTCAAAAGTGATCCAACGATTGCGAAGATTCTCGAAGCAGATCCACGATCAAGGATGATTGCAGAACCACAAATTCCAAGTGATTTAACTCGTCACCCAAACTCCACAATTTGAAGTTGTGCGTTATTGTTGAGTCAACCAAAATCATCGATATTCAACGCTATAAGGTCTGACATTCCTGACTAATTGATGGATTGGAACTAGCATGATATTTAATTCTCCTTTTGATCTCTACAATATGTCCCTATCATTGATCTGGCGATTTGACATCCTACGGTCACAACTCAATCTGACCTAATTTGATAATTTGTTGGATCAACCACAGTCGTCGATATTCAAGTCAATGATATCTGACGATCTAGACCAATTGCAGTATTGGAACTAGTGAGTCATTTAATTCTCCTTCCGATCTCGACAATCTATCCTTGTCATTGATCTGACTTGAAGATCTGTTGGTCACGTTCCTCCAACGGTCCTCAAGGTCAAGATCACTCATATGGCCAACATTCGTAATATGAGATGATCAATATGGTCAATTTATTGATCAGACGGTTGTTGAGGCTTCTCACCCTGAGCTTACTCTTTTCCTTATGAGATTTGATATTTTCATACTGTTCACTCCTCCTTCTGATCTTACGCTTTTCATTCCGATCTTTTATCCTTGCATACTATTATCGCCTCCTCCAAAGCTTACGCTTCCTTTCGAGCTCTTTGATCTTTGCATACTATTCGCTCCTCCTCCTGAGCCTATGCTTCCTATATCTGCATATTGTTTGACATTTTCTGCTAACTGATATACTATTGACATCAATGACAATCCCATCTATGGTAAATCGCAAAGATATTTCATCATAACAACAAATCATCACATCGACTGTTCACATCATTGAAAATATTTCCAACAATCACCCCCTTTGTCATTGAGGGAAACCTACTAACTTCATATACAAGACTCCCCCTGTGATAATGCTTTCCTTTTATGAAGTTCCTCTCCCCCTTTTAAATCAATGGCAAAGGGTTTTTCCTCCTGTGGTAAAGGTTTATATGTTACTGACCAGAATCTGAACTTAGGTAACTCTTCCTACAATCATCATTTTCTTGTCATAACTGAATGATTCCCCCTGACATTCTTATCTCTCTTCTTTTTACTATTCTCCTCCTTTATTTCAAAAAGGGTATCTTTTTATAATAGTGTCTCTCCTCTTGTTATCTCTACAGGATGTCATGTACATCATTTTGTACATAAAAATGTTGTTTTTACGGATGTTGTTGTCCTACAAGAGCACTGTGCAATTGTAGCTCATATTTTTCAAACAACACTTGGATCTTCACTTTGATTCTCATCGATCTCTAACCAGATGTATCTGTCTTTATCCAAGATGATTCTTTACTGTAATTTTCTCTAAAGTCATCTGATAAAGTTTATACTATGCTTTTCACATGACTAATATTATTTTTGGAACAATCAACTTTTCTCCTATTCACTTGTTCAGTCTTTGCAATCCACATCTATGAGTGTCCTGGTTTCTTGAACTTTGTTCTCTGATCTTCTATTACTGCAACTTCATTTTTCTTCCATGTTCCTTTTACTCATTTTGTCGTATTGTATAAATCATTTCTCATTGACTGTTTTCTTGAGTTCCAACAATTATGGGCTTTGTGGCAATATCCAACACAACTATAGCATCTCATAGTGTAACAATGTGTAGCAATATGTCCAACATGATTGCAGTTCCAACATCTTATACTGTTGTTGAACCTACCAACTTGTTTTCTTCCATGATGCCTACAATCCAAGTCTTTATGACCACATTCATTACAAGAAAAACAATAACCGTTAAAAACACTCTCATACCTTATTTGATTCATCCATGGAGATGTCTCTCTTACAAACTTTCTTTGAGGTGTATGAGTCACTTCTGGATGTCTTCCTTGATCTGATCTTCTAAATTTTGTAGTGTTTCTTTCATTTCTTGAACATGAAGAACATGAGTCATACCTGCTTTCACTTTTAACAAATGAAGGAGCTCTCTCAAACCTGTCTTCATCCTTTACAAATGAAGGACCCATGTCACACCTGATTTCACCTTTTACAAATGAAGGACCTGCATCAGGTTTCTTACGAGTACTGATTTATTCCTTTTTGTATCCAAGACCGGATTTGTCACTTAGTGATCTCTGACTATCCAAGGTCTCATCCAGGGCCATGGAGTTGTTCATGAACTTGATTTGTGTGTTTAACTTCTCAACCTTCTTTTTAATATTCACAACTTATGATTCCATCTTATGAAATGATTCTTCCTTTTTGATCAGTTGGTTCCTCGCTACCACCTCCCTTCTTTTAGCTTCTTCAAAGTGGATTTTAATATTGACATAGATTTCCCTTAGTTCTTTTAGTTCTGCAAGGTTTTTTGCTTGGTGAATTAGTGTGTGGACTTTTATAACTTTTCTTCTTGCAAGTTAGTAGTTAAAACATAATTGTACCGATTAAGAACAATCAAATCATAATCACAATGGACACAAGATATACTAGATGTTTGTGTAATATTTTTAATAATTGATATGTATATATATATGTGAATATAGTAATATGAATTTCCCAACACCAACTATTTTGTATCAGCACCAACTGAGGTAAGGAGCACCAACTTCTCAGAGAGCACCAACTTATTGAATGCATTCTATCCAAATAGAGTTCATATAGTAATTCAACTCTAGTAGCAGTGATCCATTATTGAATCAACTCTATTTCATGATCAGAGGTATACCATAAAATCTCATCACCGCACTTCATCTTTTGTCTAAAATTCATGCCTTATTCTCTTTATCTTTCCTCTGATATCCATGCCTTATTCACTTCTTCTTCCCTCTGATATTCGCACGGACCTTAGGTCTACATCCCCTTCATTTTTCTCCGTAGGCCTCTCTTTCTCAGCGAGCCTATCTTTTCCACAAGCTCGTCTTATTTACCAAGCATACAATCCAATGAACCAATCATGGTTGTATTTGTAGTTTCTATGCTCAAAACTTGTTTAAGTTATTGGTATGACTTGTGAAACACGTTATAACTAACTTTTTCATTTACAACAAATTTTGGGACCACTAGAGATCATCATTCAGGGTCTTGAACTTTACACCTAGCATCCCCTTTACTTTCATAAATCGATCACTGGTATGGATCGATTTCCTTCATCTCTGTGATTACATAAATCGACGCTTCCTTCAAACCATGTTCATATGATCATTGGTGTAGAACCATAGGCTTATAAATTTAAGCGACGCATTACATTTTTCCTTTCAAATGTATTTACCATATGACCAATGGCGTTATTCAAATGTTAGGCACAACAAGCGCTTGAGTGATTATCAATTCAACGGTCATGATTCAATATCCTGATGAGATGGACAATTGTTGAGACTTCAAGACTTCGCCACCTTTCAAATATCTCGAAGAATATTTTTCCGAATAGATCAGATGGTTCTCATTTATATCAAGGAACTGGACCAATGGTCATATTCAATCCTTACATCTATCCTTTCATTGCTTAATCCAGTGGCCAGGACTTAATCAAGCAATGAGATGGATGGACATCATTTACTTTGGGGCTTCGGCTATTATAATTACTCTATCCTTCCACTGTATTTTGATCAATTCTTGAGAGTGCACCCGAAGTATTCTTCAAATCAGACGACCCATGTCTACTTCGGGACTTTGGCATTTGGGACTTTGAAGGTTTTGAATAAACGTTGCTCCATTTTACTTCGGAGTGATCACCTCTTGAGTAATTCATAAGTGGTGGAGACCGCTTGTTGTTGGTTAATACTTCCACTTACACTATCCTTCCACTGTATTAGATCGACGATCGAGAATCCTCCCGAAGTGATCTTCAGATTGGATGTCTCGTGTCCACTTCGGGACTTCAAGACTTTGGGCAATTGTTGGTGGTAAAACTCTGAAATAAAAAACTCCTGTAGTGACATAAATTTCTTACGCCACTTGATGATGTGTCACAAGTTGAGTAGATTTTGCATGTCACTCATATTCTTGATTTTCACATACCTGAAATGCCGATTCAACTTGACACTTGTCAATATCTGATTGTGCCATGTGTCCTTGATAACATAATCTTGTTGACATGGATCTCCTCATGTGGAACATGTTCTTCTCCTGGATCTAACGGTTTCCTAACTCCCGATTTATCTTATATCAATGGCTGATAGCGACCTCAAACCTTCATCCCTTGGGACTTCAGGACTTTTGACATTTTTTGGTGGTGAAAAATCCCAAAGTAAATCTCCTAGAGTGACGTAACATATTGATGTCACATGTTGACATGGCATGGGCCAATTTCCTCTTGACACTTGTCATCATCTGATTATTCCATGCATATTTGTTGACGTGGTCTACTGACATGGTATGCCACATGTCCTTGCTAACGTTGTCTACCACATGTCCTTGTAGACGTGGTCTACCACATGTCCTTGTAGACGTGGTCTGCTAACGTGGTCTTCTGACATGGTCTTCCATGTGTCCTTCCTAACATGGTATGTTGACCAACAACCCTGATCCAATGGTCATCATATATCCTCCATATCTGATGGTCCTTATTCATTTCAGATTTCGGGACTTCGGGTACTTCAAATTTTCAATTTGCCAATACTTCTGAAGTGAGATTCCCTGAACAGTAACCTCCTCTCATATCTGAACCTAAACTAAATGTTGTTCGTCAATCATGTTATTAGATAGATGGCTCGATATATCTACAAATATTCTTCTATATTATCTTGTCCTTCCACTTGGAATGATCCAACGACTGAAGGAAATTCACATAAATGAGATCTCAGGTCTTTTACCTCGCTTATATTGTCCTTCCACTCAAAAGTGATCCAATGATTGCGAAGATTCTTGAAGCAGATCCACGATCAAGGATGATTGCAGAACCACAAATTGCAAGTGATTTAACTCATCACCCAGACTCCACAATTTGAAGTTATACGTTATTGTTGAGTAAACGAAAATCATCGATATTCGAAGCTATAAGGTCTGACATTCCTGACTAATTGAGGTATTGGAACTAGTGCGATATTTAATTATCCTTTCGATATCTGCAATATGTCCCTATCATTGATTTGGTGATTGGACATCCTACGTTCACAACTCAATCCGACTTAATCTGATAATTTGTTGGATCAACCATAGTCATCGATATTGAAGTCAATGATATCTGACGATCTAGACCAATTGCAGTATTGGAACTAGTGAGTCATTTAATTCTCCTTCCGATCTCCACAATCTATCCTTGTCATTGATCTGGCTTGAATATCTAATGGTCACGATCCTCCAACAGTCCTCAAGGTCACGATCACTCATATGGCCAACATTCGTAATATGAGATGATCAATATGGTCAATTTATTGATCAGAGGACTGTTGAGGCTTCTCACCCTAAGCTTACTCTTTTCCAGGGATGATTTTAGGGGCTAAATTTTGCTCATGGGCTAATTTTCTATGGTTTTTCCAAAAACGAGATTCGCTATTTTAAAAATAATTCACCCAAATTCTATAGGATAAAATTATTTTACCGTAAAAGTCGCCAAAATTTTATAAAAACTACATAAAATACTTATAAATTTGAATATTTTTACAAAACTATCGCCAAACATTTATAGTTGACATATGAAGGATTAGTAATATTCGCCAAGGTTTCTACATTTAAAAATAAATTTCCATCCTTAAAATCATCCTTGCTCTTTTCCTTCTGAGATTTGATCTTTTCATACTGTTCGCTCCTCCTCCTGATCTTATGCTTTTCATTCCGATCTTTTATCTCTGCATACTATTAGCTCCTCCTCTAGATCTTACGCTTCCTTTCGAGCTCTTTGATCTCTGCATACTATTCGCTCCTCCTCCTGAGCCTATGCTTCCTATCTCTGCATATTGTTCGACATTTTCTGCTAACTGATATACTATTGACATCAATGACAATCCCATCTATGGTAAATCACAATGATATTTCATCATAACAACAAATCATCACATTGACTGTTCACATCATTGAAAATATTTCCAACAATCACCCCCTTTGTCATTGAGGGCAACCTACTAACTTCATATACAAAACTCCCCCTGTGATAATGCTTTCCTCTTATGAAGTTCATCTCCCCCTTTTAAATCAATGGCAAAGGTTTTTTCCTCCTGTGGTAAAGGTTTATATGTTACTGACCAGAATCTGAACTTAGGTAACTCTTCCTACAATCATCCTTTTCTTGTCATAACTGAATGATTCCCCCTGACATTCTTCTCTCTCTTCTTTTTACTATTCTCTTCCTTTATTTCTAAAAGGGTAACTTTTTCTAATAGGGTCTCTCCTCTTGTTATCTCTACAGGATGTCATGTACATCATTTTGTACATAAAAATGTTGTTTTTGTGGATGTTGTTGTCCTACTAGAGCATTGTGCAATTGTAGCTCATATTTTTCAAACAACACTTGGATCTTCACTTTGATTCTCATCGATCTCTAACCAGATGTTTCTTTCTTTATCCAAGATGCTTCTTTACTGTAATTTTCTCTAAAGTCATATGATAAAGTTTATACTATGTTTTTCACATGACTAACATTATTTTTGGAACAATCAACTTCACTCCTATTCACTTGTTTAGTCTTTGCTATCCACATCTACGAGTGTCCTGGTTTCTTGAACTTTGTTCTCTGATCTTCTATTACTGCAACTTCATTTTTCTTCCATGTTACTTTTACTCCTTTTGTCGTATTGTATAAATCATTTCTCATTGACTGTTTTCTTGAGTTCCAACAATTATCGGCTTTGTGGCGATATCCACCACAACTATAGCATCTCATAGTGTAACAATGTGTAGCAATATGTCCAACATGATTGCAGTTCCAACATCTTATACTGTTGTTGAACCTACCAACTTGTTTTCTTGCATGATGCCTACAATCCAAGGCTTTATGACCATATTCATTACAAGAAAAACAATAACCATTAAAAACACTCTGATACCTTATTTGATTCATCCATGAAGATGTCTCTCTTACAAAATTTCTTTGACGTGTATGAGTCACTTCTGGATGTCTTCCTTGATCTGATCTTCTAAATTTTGTAGTGTTTCTTTCATTTCTTGAACATGAAGAACCTGAGTCATACCTGCTTTCACTTTTAACAAATGAAGGAGCTCTCTCAGACCTGTCTTCATCCTTTACAAATGAAGGACCCGTGTCACACCTAATTTCACCTTTTACAAATGAAGGACCTACATCAAGTTTCTTAGGAGTACTGATTTCTTCCTTGTTGTATCCAAGATTGGATTTGTCACTTAGTGATCTCTGACTATCCAAGATCTCATCCAGGGCCATGGAGTTGTTCATGAACTTGATTTGGGTGTTTAACTTCTCAACCTTCTTTTTAAGATTCACAACTTATGCTTCCATCTTATGACATGATTCTTCCTTTTTTATCAGTTGGTTCCTCGCTACCGCCTCCCTTCTTTTACCTTCTTCAAAGTGGATTTTAATATTGACATAGCTTTCCCTTAGTTCTTTTAGTTCTGCAAGGTTTTTGCTTGGTTCATCATCTTCCTTCTTTTCTTCTTTTGCTTAATTGATTTCATTTTTCAGTTTTTCAATCTCCTCTTCTTTTTCTTTTGTTAGATTAGTAACTTTTGTTTTGAATCTTTTGATCTCCTCTTCCTTGTTTTCTAACTGCATCTTTTTCTCAAATATGATTTCTTCACTGTCTTTGAGCTTTTCTTTTATTTCCAGGATATGCTCTTGATTTCTAAGCTCATCATCTTCCTTCTTCTTTTCTTTTACTTCACTAATTTATTTCTTTGGCTTCTAGATCTCCTCTTCTCTTTCTTATAATTGATTATCCTACTCATATATTATCTTTTCATTATCCTTGATCATTTCCTTTATTTCCAATATATGCTTTTGACTCTTTTCAAGAAATTCTTTAGTGTAGTCATGAAGATAGCTATAGTTTGAATCATTATGGTCATAGTGGTATTCACTGAGACTCCAATAAACCTTTTGTTTGGCCTTTGATAGTTATTATTCTACTTCTTCCATGGGATAAATGCTAACAAAACATTCTTTTATTATATCTGAGTATTCTTCTTTACTTGCAGGGGAGGATTCAATATCAACATTATTGCAATCAAAATATTGTGGAGATTATTTACCTTTATTGATGGTTGAGTCCTCAACTTCATCCTTGATAGGAATGTCTTATGTGTCTTCACTTTTGATTTGATACATCTTTTCTAACTTCAGCCATAAGTCCTTGGAGGATGTGCATAGTCCTATGCTTGCCTTGACTATATCTAATAATCCATTGAGAAGAATCTTCAATGCCACTTCATTCTTCTTCCTTGCTCTTCTTTGGAGTGTAATCTTGGATAGATTATTTGATGTAGTTAGGTCCCAAGGATTGCTTACTACTAAATTCCAAACTTCAGATCCTTTTGACTTCAAATACTTTTTCATATTTTCTCTCCATGAGGAATAATTTGTTCCATCAAATAAGGGAGATTCAATTGCGGACAAAGCCATTTGTCCACCCATTTCTTTAGAATATACCTTCCAGTGTTTAAACTATGCTGAAGAAACCCTCTCTAATACCGATTGTTGAACACATCACCCACACTAAGAGGGGGGGGGTGAATTAGTGTGTGGACTTTTATAACTTTTATTCTTTCAAGTTAGTAGTTAAAACATAATTGTACATATTAAGAACAATCAAATCATAATCAAAATGGACACAAGAGATACCGGATGTTTGTTTAAGATTTTGTATAATTGATATGTATATATATATGAATATAGTGATATGCATTTCCTAGCACCAACAATTTTGTATCAGCACCAACTGAAGTAAGACTTAGCTTTCCACAAGACCTGACTTGTTGATAGAACGCAGTCTATCCAACTAGAGTTCATATAGTAATTCAAATCTAGTAGCAGTGATCCATTATTGAATCAACTCTATTTCATGATCATAGGTATACCATAAAATCTCATCACCGCACTTAATCTTCTATCTTCTATCTGAAATTATGGTATACCATAGGTATACCATAAAGTTTATTCAAAACTTCGGAGGTTTTGAATAAACATTACTCCATTTTCCTTCGGAGTGATCACTTGTTGAGTAAGTCATAAGTGGTGGAGACCACTTACTGTCGGTTAATACATCCACTTACACTATCCTTCCACTGTAGTAGATCGAAGGTTGAGAATTCTCTTGAAGTGATCTTCAGATCAGACATCTTGTGTCCACTTCGGGATTTCAACATTCGGGACTTCGGGACTATGGGCAAGTGTTGGTGGTAAAAATACCAAAGTAAAAACTCCCATAGTGATGTAACTTTATTATGTCACTTGATGATGTATCCCAAGTTGAGTAGATATCACGTGTCACTCAGATTCGGGATTTCCATGTACCTTAAATGTCGATTCAACTTGACACTTTTCATTATCTGATTGTGCCATGTTTCCTTGTTGACGTAGTCTTGTTGACACGGATCTCCTCATGTGGCACATGGTATTCTCCTGAATATAATGGTTTTCCTAACTCCCAATGTATCTTAGATCGATGAATGAGAGCAACTTCGGGACTTTTGAAATTTGTTGGTGGTGAAATCTCCCGAAGTAAATCTCCCAGAGTGACATAACTTATTGACGTCACGTGTTGACATGGAATGAGCCAATTTGATGACGTGGTCTGCCACATGTTCTGATCCATGTGTATTTGATTACATGGTCTAATAACATGGTCTGCCACATGTCCTTACTGACGTGGTCTATTGACATGGTCTGCCACATGTACTTGCAGATGTGGTCTGCTGATGTGGTCTTCCACATGTCCTTGTAGACGTGGTCTGCAATGTTTCCTTGTTGACATGGTCTCCTGACCAACAACCCTGATCCAACAGGCATCTTATATCCTCCAGATCCTATGGTTCTTATTCATTTCAGATTTTGGGACTTCGGGTACTTCGACTTTTCAAGTTGCCAATTCTTCCGAAGTGAGATTCCCCGAACAGTAACCTCCTCTCATATTTAAACTTGAACTAAATTTTGTTCGTTGATCATGTTCTTAGATTGATGGCTCGATCTATCTACAACTCTTCTTCTATATTGTACTATCCTTCCACTTATCCAATGATTGACGAAAATTCAAATAAATGAGATCTCAGATATTTTACCTTGCTTATCATGTCCTTCCACTCAAAATTGATCCAACGATTGTGAATATTCTCAAAGAAGATCCAAAATCAAGGATGATTACGGAACCAAAACTTGCGAGTGATTTAACTTATCACCCAAACTCCACAATTTGAAGTTGTGCATTGTTTTTGAGTCAACCAAAATTGTCAATCTTCGAAGATATAATATCTGACGGTCCTGACTAATTGCGGGATTGGAACTAGTGTGATATTTAATTCTCCTTTCAATCTCTGTAATCTATCCCTGCATTGACATGGTGATTGCATATCAGATGATCACAACTCAATCCGACTTAATCTGATCATTTTTTGGATCAACCACAGTTGTCAATATTTGAGTCTATGAGATCTGACGATCTAGACCAATTGTGGGATTGGAAGTAGCGAGTCGTTTAATTCTCCTTCCTATATTCACAATCTATCCCTATCGTTGATATGGCTTGTAGATCTAATGGTCATGATCCTCCAATGGTCCTCAAGCCCACGGTCATTCATATGACCAATGTCCATAATATGATATGATTAATACGGTCAATTTCTTGATCGAACGGCTACTGAGGCTTCTCACCCTGAGCTTATGCTTTTCCTTTCAAACATTGATCTCTTCATATTGTTCGCTCCTCCTCCCAAGACTAGGCTTTTGATTATGATATTTTATCTATGCATACTATTCACTCCTTCTCCTAAGCTTATGCTTCCTTCTGAGATCTTTGATCTATGCATACTATTCGCTCCTCCTCCTGATATTACGCTTCCTATCTCTGCATACTATTTGACATTTTCTGCTAACTGATATACTATTAACATCAATGACAATATCATCTATGGTAAATCACAATGATAATTAATCATAACAACCAATCATCACATCGACTATTGAAATCAATGACAATATGTCCAACAATTCCCCCCTTTGTCATTGAGGGAAACCTACTAACGTTATTTACAAAAATCCCTCTGTGATGATGCTTTCCTCTTATGAAGTTTCTCTCCCCCTTTGACATCAATGGCAAAGGGTTTTTCCTCCTGTGGTAAATCTCTGTATGTTACTAACCATAATCTGAACTTGGGTAACTATTCCTAAAATCATCCTTTTCTTGTCATAACTGAATGACTCCCCCTGTCATTCTTCTCTCTCTGCTTTTGACTATTATCTTCCTTTGTCTCTAAAAGGGTGTATTTTTCTAACAGGGCTTCTCCTCTTGTTATCTCTATAGGATGTCATGTACATCATTTTGTACATCAAAATGTTGTTTTTGAGGATGTCATTGTCCTACTAGAGCGCTTCATAATTGTAGCTCATATTTTTCAAACAACCCTTGGATCTACCCATTGATTCTCATCGATCTCTAACCAGATGTATCTATATTAATCCAATATTCTTCTTTACTGTAAATTTCTCTAAAGTCATCTAAGAAAGTTTATACTATGCTTGTCACATGACTGAAATTCTTTTTGCAACAATCAACTTCACTCTTGTTCAATTGTTCAGTATTTTCTATCCACATCTATGAGTGTCCTGGTTTCTTGAACTTTGTTCTCTGATCTTCTATTACTGCAACTTCATTTTTTTTCCATGTTCCTTTTACTCCTTTTGTCGTATTGTATAAATCATTTCTCATTGGTTGTTTTCTTTATTTCCAACAGTTATGGGATTTGTGGCCATATCCACCACAACTATAACATCTCATAGTGTAACAATGTGTAGCAATATGTCCAACATGATTGTAGTTCCAACATATTATACTATTGTTGAACCTACCAACTTGTTTTCTTCCATGATGCCTACAATACAAGGCTTTATGACCATATTCATTACAAGAAAAAAAATAACTGTTAAAAACACTCTCATACCTTCTTTGATTCATCGATGAAGGTGAATCTCTTCTAAACTTTCTTTGAGGTGTATGAGTAGCTTATGGATGTCTTCTTTTATCTAATATTCTAAATTTTGTAGTGTTTCTTTCATTTCTTGAACATGAAGAACCTTAGTCATACCTTCTTTCATTTTTTACAAATGAAGGAGACGTGTCAGACCTGTCTTCATCCTTTACAAATGAAGGACCCATGTAAGACCTATTTTCACCTTTTACAAATGAAGGACTTGGATCAAGTTTCTTAGGAGTACTAATTTATTCCTTGTTGTATCCAAGACTAGATTTGTCATTTGGTGATCTATGAATATCCAGGATCTCGTCCAGGCTCATGTAGTTGTTCATGAACTTGATTTGGGTGTTTGACTTCTCAACCTTCTTTATAAGATTCACAACTTCTTCTTCCATCTTATGACATGATTCTTCCTTTTTGATCAGTTGGTTCCTCACTACCTCCTCCCTTCTTTTGGATTCTTCAAGTTGGATTTTAAGATTGACATAGCTTTCCCTTAGTTCTGCAAGGTTTTTGCTTGGTTCATCATCTTCCTTATTTTCTTATTTTGCTTGACTGATTTCATTTTTCAGTCTTTCGATATCCTCTTCTTTTTATTTTGTTAGATTAGTGACTTTTGTTTTCAATCTTTTGATCTCTTCTTATTTGTTTTCTAAATGAAACTTTTTCTCATATATGATTTCTTCATTATCTTTGAGCTTTTATTTTATTTCTAGGATATGCTTTTGATTGCTAAGATCATCATATTCCTTCTTCTTTTCTTTTACTTGACTAATTTCTTTCTTCATCTTCTCAATCTCCTCTTCTTTTTCTTCTAACTGATTATCCTGCTCATATATTATCTTTTCATTGTCCTTGATAATTTCCTTTATTTCCAAGATATTCTTTTGACTCTTTTAAAGAAATTCTTTAGTGTAGTCATGAAGATAGCTATAGTCTGAATCATTATGGTCATAGCAGTATTCACAGAGACTCCAATCAACCTTTTGTTTGGCCTTTGATATTTCTTCTTCTACTTTTTCCATGGGATAAATGATAACAGAACATTCTTTTATTGTATCTGAGTCTTCTTCTTTACTTGTAGGGGAGGATTCAATATCAACATTATTGCAATCGAAATATTGTGGAGACTCTTTACCTTTATTGATGGCTGAGTCTTCATCTTCATCCTTGATAAGAATCTCTTCTGTGTCTTCACTTTTGATTTGATACATCTTTTCTAACTTTAGCCATAAGTCCTTGGTGGATGTTCATAGTCCTATGATTTCCTTGACTGTATCTGATAATCCATTGAGAAGAATCTTCAATGCCACTTCATTGTTCTTCCTTGCTCTTCTTTGGACTGTAATCTTGGATAGATTCTTTGATGTTGTTAAGTCCCATTTCTTTCTTACTAATGAATTCCAAACTTCAGATCCTTTTCACTTCAATTATTGTTTCATATTTTCTCTCCATGAGGAATAATCTATTTCATTAAATAAGGGAGCTTCAATTGCGGAGAGAGCCATCTGTCCACCCATTTCTTCAGAATCTACCTTCCAGTCTTTAAAATGTGCTGAAGGAACCTGCTCTGATACCAATTGTTGAACACATCACCCACACTAAGAGGGGGGGGGGTGAACTAGTGTGTGTAATTTTATAACTTTTCTTCTTGCAAGTTAGCAGTTAAAACATAATTGTATAGATTAAGAACAATCAAATCATAATCACAATGGACATAAGAGATACCAGATGTTTGTGTAAGATTTTGTTTAATTGATATGCATATATATGTGAATATATTAATATGAATTTTCCCAGCACCAAATGAAGTAAGGAGCACCAACTCCTCGGAGAGCACCAACTCTCAAGCAAGACCCAGCTTGCCACAAGACCTAGCTTGCTGATAGAACATAGTCTATCCAACTAGAGTTCATATAGTAATTCAAATCTAGTAGCAATGATCCATTATTGAATTAACTCTATTTCATGATCAGAGGTATACCATAAACGCTCATCACCACACTTCATCTTTTGTCTAAAATTTGTGCCTTCTTTGCTTTATCTTTCCTCTAATATCTGCACCTTCTTCAATTCTTCTTCCCTCTAATATTTGCATGGACCTTAGGTCTGGATCCCCTTCATTTTTCTCTGCAGACCGCTCTTTCTCAGCGAGACTATCTTTTCCACAAGCCTATATTCTTTACCAAGCATACAATCTAGTGAACCAATCATGGTTGTATTTATAGTTGTGTTATCACATAAACTTGTCAGAGCCTTGTGGGTTGTGGTTTTCACCTAGGTCTGTAATTTTTCCTATCTCTCCTCCTTTTGCAAACCCGATCGTAGGTTTTTATTCTCAGCTTATAGTTTTTCTTCTTCTTTCCTTCATCCATTTGATCGACTTGTTTTTCCTTATTGGATCACCTAAGAAGTATCAGCCATAAGCCTTTCTTTTTTCCATAAAGTCGATCACTTCTCTCTCTTTGCCTCTGTCACTAATCCTTTTGTTTTATCGAGCCCTTAGTCAGTCATCCAGGTAATTGTTCACAGAAACCACATCCAAAAGAATAAGCGCAACACTTAGAGAAGGTTGATAGGGACTTAAATCAAGTGAGCGAGCAAGATCATATTTAAACGAAAGATATCCATAAGGCAGATTAGATTGATGGCCATCGAACGATTAGGATCATAGAGTTGCATTAGAGTTCTAGAAGCACAAATCCAATCCTAACCATCGATCCTGGGAAGGACACGTGGTGCAGGATTAGCATAAATCGTGATTTCATGAGTCAGAGTAGTCAAAGAGAAGATTCTTTAGAACTCGCAAAATGTGAAATCATGAAGAGATCATAGAATTCGATCAAAAGGTAGATCAAGGTCATCTGATTCAGGGATGCGTGTCACTTGATCCAAGCAACCGTGACTTCGTGATTCGGGGATTTCAGCATGGAACACAATGTGAACTCACAAAATGTGAAATTTAGAAATTTTTGGGAATTAGGACCGCAATCACAGCCCAAGGTCGTATAGAAGAAAGTCTGTAAATAAAGGTAGGCATTTGATTGAGTGACAGGGAGTTGAGGCCATTTGAGGAAATGATCGTGGCCATCAGATTCAAAGAAAATCCGACCGTTGATCCAGATGGGAAGTTT
>ML810730.1:30132-43277 GCA_009831015.1 Picea engelmannii | reverse complement strand
GGGGGGGGGGGTGAATTAGTGTGTGTAATTTTATAACTTTTCTTCTTGCAAGTTAGCAGTTAAAACATAATTGTATAGATTAAGAACAATCAAATCATAATCACAATGGACATAAGAGATACCAAATGTTTGTGTAAGATTTTGTATAATTGATATGCATATATATGTGAATATATTAATATGAATTTTCCCATCACCAAATGAAGTAAGGAGCACCAACTCCTCGGAGAGCACCAACTCTCAAGCAAGACCCAACTTGCCACAAGACCCAGCTTGCTGATAGAACATAGTCTATCCAACTAGAGTTCATATAGTAATTCAAATCTAGTAGAAATGATCCATTATTGAATTAACTCTATTTCATGATCAGAGGTATACCATAAACGCTCATCACCACACTTCATCTTTTGTCTAAAATTTGTGCCTTCTTTGCTTTATCTTTCCTCTAATATCCGCACCTTCTTCAATTCTTCTTCCCTCTAATATTTGCATGGACCTTAGGTCTGGATCCCCTTCATTTTTCTCCGCAAACCGCTCTTTCTCAGCGAGACTATCTTTTCCACAAGCCTATATTCTTTACCAAGCATACAATCTAGTGAACCAATCATGGTTGTATTTATAGTTGTGTTATCACATAAACTTGTCAGAGCCTTGTGGGTTGCGGTTTTCACCTAGGTCTGTAATTTTTCCTATCTCTCCTCCTTTTGCAAACCCGATCGTAGGTTTTTATTCTCAGCTTATAGTTTTTCTTCTTCTTTCCTTCATCCATTTGATCGACTTGTTTTTCCTTATTGGATCACCTAAGAATTATCAGCCATAAGCCTTTCTTTTTTCCATAAAGTCGATCACTTCTCTCTCTTTGCCTCTGTCACTAATCCTTTTGTTTTACCAAGCCCTTAGTCAGTCATCCAGGTAATTGTTCACAGAAACCACATCCAAAAGAATAAGCGCAACACTTAGAGAAGGTTGATAGGGACTTAAATCAAGTGAGCGAGCAAGATCATATTTAAACGAAAGATATCCATAAGGCATATTAGATTGATGTCCATCGGACGATCGGGATCATAGAGTTGCATTAGAGTTCTAGAAGCACAAATCTAATCCTAACCATCGATCCTGGGAAGGACATGTGGTGCAGGATTAGCATAAATCGCGATTTCATGAGTCAGAGTAGTCAAAGAGAAGATTCTTTAGAACTCGCAAAATGTGAAATCATGAAGAGATCATAGCATTCGATCAAAAGGTAGATCAAGGTCATCTGATTCAGGGATGCGTGTCGCTCGATCCAAGCAACCGTGACTTCTTGATTCGGGGATTTCAGCATGGAACACAATGTGAACTCACAAAATGTGAAATTTAGAAATTTTTTGGAATTAGGACCGCAATCACAGCCCAAGGTCGTATAGAAGAAAGTCTGTAAATAAAGGTAGGCATTTGATTGAGTGACAGGGAGTTGAGGCCATTTGAGGAAATGATCGTGGCCATCAGATTCAAAGAAAATCCGACCGTTGATCCAGATGGGAAGTTTCATGATTTTGAGCATCGAGATTTTGAAATCAAGGGGAGTGAAAACTCCTGAAATGCGAAAGCCCAAAATTTCATATGCGATAAGCATGGGGTCATGGCCCAAGGTCGCATGAGGTGATGAAAAGGAGTTGCACAAAATATCAAAGTACCTGAGTTGGTCACAGAGAAATATCTACGTGACCTCGAGGCACCAGAATTGACTCGAAGGAGTCATGAGCTCACCTGGAACATTCATGGGTGTTAGGCCTCACTCTGATCCTGAAGAAAGTAGTTAATGAAAATGGGGAAGGTGGTTGAAACCTCATTTCACCACTTAAATGGAAAGCATTGAAAACCTATCCATGGAGGGAAAACAATCAGCTGAAAGTTCCCCTGCCATGGATTTTCTTGTGAAGCCCATACTGATCTGATCTTGTGTCTGACAAGAGAATGCAAGTGCAATATGATAGAGGAAAATGCAGATGCCAAGCCTTGAATGCAATGACTACAACACGCTTATGAAGAAAGATAATAGTTCTGAGTATAAATAGTTAGTTTTGATATTTTTTTATGGTCGATGGTTGAGCTAAGCTCCCATATTGTAAAGTTTTAATGAAGCCTCTAGTTCTCTGGTTATGTGTTGCCATTTGAGACTTATTGTTTAATGACAATCAACTTTTTTGTCATCTCTTTTCTTCTGATATTGAAGACTTGGGCATGGGTGATCCAATTGAGTTTTTGTGATTGTATTGTAATGTATGTTTGATTGCAATATTGTTATGACCTTTTCAATTTCCTAAAGTTTTGGGTTCAAAAATATCTTGTATTTGAAGAGTTTCCTCCTTAGGTTGTTGGAAGACTCGATGTCTATAGTAGACCTCTACATCTCCTCACTAGTTCTCCCCCATACTCACCCTTTTCTAAAACTTACTGACTGGAGTTAAATCAATACCTCACTTGCTCATGCATTTCACGGTCCAAATTTCTGAGTTAAAGCGATATTTTCTTGAGTCTGTGCCCATTTGACCCCCTTTAATTTATTCATTTTGACATACAAACTGATGGGTACCGAGATTACCTCTATTGCAATCGAGAGGTGACTTCTAGTGCTAACATTTTTGGCACTGTTGCCGGGGAAAAAATTGAATATTTTCCTCGGGATTGAATGACAAAGCTTATTGGTTTTGAAGGTGCATCGGGACTTATTACATCAAATATTACAATTGTGCACCTAGTGACTACACTATGGTGACTCCATTAAGATGACTCCATTGTTTCAGTTGTGCCTTCCAGGGGCGGACACATGAGGTCCACTCCATAGCTTCCTTTAGCAACACCTGAAGCTGACCTAGAGAAAGTCATCAGAAGACAAAAGATCCTTCAGGGGGGTACTTCAGCTATTGAAACGGGTATTTCTGATGATTTTCACCATCCTCCTATAGCAACTCCAGTGGTTGTTTCTCATTTTCCTATTACACCATATGTTGGAGATTCTAGAAGTTTAAATTTTGGGATTTTTCCTGTTGATTTCCCCTCCCCCAGTTTCACTACCCCTCTTCTTGTCAAAGTTGTTGAATTTATAGAGAGGTAAACCTCTTCTCCCTCTTCTCCCTCCATTGTTTCCTTTTTTCCCAGAAACATACCTCCAATTTATTCTGTTCAAACTCCATCCCCTCCTAATTCTCCTCCACTTATTGTCCCAATGGTAGGTGCTAATCCCCCTAGAAATAAAATGGATGCTATAGTAGCTGCTAGATACAGCCATCTCATTTTTCCTCAGCCTCTTAATGCCCTCCCAACCGATGGATACCTTAAGCAACTACCTAAGTTTATGGGGGAGGGAGATATCACTGCAGAGGAGCACCTTGCAACTTTCTATAGTTATGATGATAACTATGTCATAGTAGATGAAGATGTGTGGATGAGGATTGTTGTCCACAGTCTTGATCGACAATCCATAAAGTGGTTTAGGGCCCTGACCCATGGATCCATTGATGGGATTGAGGCTTTATATGATGTCTTCTTGAGACAATGGGGGGATAAAAAGGACTTTATGTATTATATCACAGAGTTTGAGTCCCTAAAGAGAAAAGAGGGAGAGTCTGTCTCCAACTTCTCCAAAATATTCAATAAAATGTACAATAAGATCCTACTGAGATAAATCCTACAGAGGCCTCTCCCAAAATTACCTATGCTGGTGATTTTGACCATGACTTTTGCCTCTTGTTAAGAGATAGAAGAGATACCTCCTTGGCCCATATGCAAGATGCATCCCTAGAAGTAAAGTCTAACGTATTGGCAGTTGAACAAATTAGAAATAAGGCTGATAGAGACAAAGAAAGAGGAAGAGTTGAAGCCTCAACCTCTAGTTCCTATGCCTCCCCCCCTCAAATGGATGAAGTAACCAAGGTTGGAAAGGTTGGAATTAGAGGGGAAGAAGACATACATAAATCCTCAAAATTTTGATAACAAAGGAAACTTCAGGAGGCCGAGCAACAATGCTCCTCAGATTATATAAAGAGAACCTCAAAACAGAGATAGGTATGATCAGAAAATCCAGACCCCTCTTCAAAACAACCTTGTGACAGATGATGGTGGAGAGGAAGAGGACCTTGACCCAAAAATTCACTATCTTGAAGTCGTATCTCCTTCTCCTCACTTAAATCAATCAACATATGAGGTGTCTCTCATGGACATTCAATTAAATAAGATGAGCAAGGGGAATAAGGCCAACAACAACCCCAATAGATACAACCCTAGGTCTAAGAAGAAATATGGGGATTCCGACATCCTTGATCAGCCTCCCAGAGCAGACAAGCCTACCAAAGACACAACAAATAGTAGTAGGTAAAAGAAAGCATTGAATCCCCCACCAATAGACAAAGGTCCTATCCCAGAGGTAAAGGAAATTCTGAAGCCCCCCTCCTATTTTAACTTTGAGCATGAAATTTAGAAGATTAGGATCTCAGTACCCCTTTCAAAGCTAGTCAAGCATGAATACTTTAAGAGATCCCTATCTAAATTGTTGTTGCCTGAACCTTTGTATCATCCCTCAGACTCAATCAATTTGCAAGACAAGAAGCCAACAGACATATTAGATCCCATGGTAGAAGATAGAGACGATTCATCCCCTCCCTTATACACATCACTGAACATACATGACAAGGTACTGCATAATTGTCTGATGGATTTAGGGGCCTCTCATAATCTCATGCCCAAAACTGTTATGGAAGAACTGGGACTAGAAATCACAAAGGATTATCATGACTTATATTTCTTTGACCATAGGAAAGTGCAATGTATTGGGGTCATCAAAGATCTAGTTGTGACCTTGTTCCAATTGCCCATGAAAAGTATGGTCATGGATATTGTGGTCGTTGATGTCCCCCCCAAGTTTGACATGCTATTGTCAAGATCTTGGATAAAAGGACTTGGAGGAACATTGCATATGGATCTCACATATGCTACTATTCATGTGTTTGGGGGGGAATATAGAAGACTATACAAAGAAGCTCAGTTGGCCTATATCATTATTGATGAAGCAGACCCCACCAATCATCCTATTTTTTACCATGATGATGATTTGGGATCCATCTTGTTACAACTCACTGATGCTCCCAAAGACCCTCTTGAAATCAGAAAGCAGTCCCTTACCCTCTATGAATATTCTCCTCCGATTACCTCCATGTGGAAAATGTTCTTCAACGAAGCCTCTTCTACAGAAGGCGTTGGAGCTGGAGTGGTACTTGTTTCTCCTATTCAAGAAATTGTATCTCTGTCATTCAAGTTAGAATTTGAAACTACCAATAATGTGGCAGAATATGAAACTCTTATTTTTGGTTTGAGGGCTACAAAAGACATGGGAATTGAAGAGATATTAGTGTTTGGGGATGTTGAGTTGATTGTCCAATAGATCAGAAATATTTATAAGGCCAAACACCCTTGACTGAGATCATATAGAAATGAAGTGTGGGATCTGGTTGATAGTTTTTTATCGGCTTTCAACATTTCATTTATTCCAAGAGAAGAGAATGTCATGGCTAACTCTTTATCTATATCAGCAAGAAATTTCAGAGTCCCTCTGCCACCTAAACTCAGGTATGATGTTGAGGTAAGATATAGGCCCTCTGTACCTGGAAATATCAAGTATTGGAAGGTGTTCGAAGATGATCTTGAGATCAGAAAATTTCTTGAGTCTAATGATGATTTCTCTGCATTACACATTGATCAGGATCATTATCCCGAATGTGACCCTCACACTGATGTATTTCTAAATAAAATTTCTAATCACCATATTGTTCAACTACCTAGAAACCACATTCCCAAAGGACTAGTTCCATTAGAAAAAAAAATTGATGGGAATGATGTGACAGTAAAGTTTAAAGGCCCAAATGAGGATGTTGATGTAGCTGAATGTAATATTGGTACAGAGGAGGATCCAAATTTCATCAAGTTTTCAAGCAGTCTGTCAAAGGAGCAGAGAGCTGAGTATACTGAACTATTAAAAGAATTTTTTGATGTGTTTTCCTGGACCTATGAATGCCTCAGGACATACGACACAACAATCATTGAGCATAAGATCCCATTGAAAGAGGAGGAAAAACCATTTAGGCGGAAATTAAGAAAAATAAATCCTATGTTGTTGCCTATTATGGAAAGGGAGATAAAGAAGTTGTTGGATGCCCGAATCATTTTCCCTTTGAGATACTCTGAATGGGTGGCCCACTTGGTTCTAGTAAGGAAAAAGAGAGGAGAAATCAAACTCTGTGTTGATTTAAGGAATATGAACAAAATCTCAAAGAAGGACAATTACCCTTTTCCAAATATGGAACACATGTTGCAGAGGGTGATAGGCACATCCAGGATCTCCATGATTGATGGATTTTCTGGCTACAATCAGATCTCTGTCTTTCCTAAAGATAGAGAAAAGAAAGCCTTCACCACTCCTTGGGGTACGTTCATGTATGCCAAAATTCCCTTTGTATTGATGAACGCATGAGCAACCTTCCAACGAGCCATGGACATCACCTTCATTGGAGAAATAGAAAAATTTGTGGTCATCTATCTAGATGACATAACAGTCTTCTCCAAATATGATAAAGAACATGGTCAACATCTGAGAAAGGTCTTCTCAAAATGCAGAAGGTTTGGTCTCTCCCTAAATCCAAAGAAGTCTCTATTCGCCATGTAGGAAGGAAAATTGTTGGGACACATTGTATCATTTGAGGGGGTCATGATTGATTCAAGAAGGGTAGAAGCTATTCAAACCTTATCACTTCCCAGATCCAAGAAACAAGTTGAGTCCTTCCAGGGAAAAAAAAAAATTCTGAGAAGTTTTGTTTCAAATTTTATTGAATGAGTGAAGCATATCACAACCATGCTTAGGAAAGGGAACAAATTAAAATGGAACGCCAAATCCAAAGAAGCCTTCAACCAAATAAAAAAATGCATTGACTGAAGCACATGTTCTAGTCAATCCTGATTATTCCAAGGATTATCTGATTTTTTCCTTTGCCTCATTTGATACAGTGGCTGATGTTTTACTACAAAAGAATGATGCAGGTCTGGAGCAGCCTATTTCCTTTTTCAGCAGAGTGCTAAGAGACACAGAGGTCAGATATGACATCATGGAGAAGCAGGACTATGCCTTGGTGAAAGCTCTTAAATATTTCAGAGTCTATGTTTTGCATTAAAAAATAATTGCATATGTTCCTTTAGCTTCTGTGAAGGACATCATCATTCAGCCTAACATAGACGGGAGAAGGAGCAAGTGGATTTCCAGAATCATTGAATTTCATCTGGAAATAAAACCCACCAGGCGAGTTAAAGGCCAGGGTTTAGCCAAGTTATTGGATGAATCTAATTGTAAAGATTTGGGGGTCAATGTCATAAACAATTTCTCAGAAAATCAACAAGCTTAGTTGTCTGATAGAGGTTCTCAAAACAACCCTCCATTAGTAGAATGTACCTGGTACAAAGACATTATACATTTCCTGCAAGAGTTAAAGCCCCATGATGGTATGAGAAAAAAAAAGGCAAGAAATTTAAAGCTCAAAGTAAGTAGATATTGCCTTATTGACCAGGTCTTGTATTGGAAATACCCTCTGGGTATTCTTCTGAGATGTTTAGACCCACATGAGGCCCAAAAGATTATTTTTGATTTTCATGACATCTTGTGTGGGGGACATCATTTCTGAAGAACCACAACCTACAAGATTCTCAAGGCTGGGTTCTTCTGGCCTACTCTATGCACTGATGTCTCTGCAAAAATCAGGGCTTGTATCAAATGTCAAAAATTCACTGGAAAGCAACAACTCAAGTCTCTACCATTGAATCCTATGGTATCTTCAGGACCCTTTCAGCAGTGGGGTCTAGATTTTATCGGGGAGATTCATCCTCCTTCTAGTGGTCATCACAGGTGGATCTTAACTACAACAAATTATTTTACCAAATGGATAGAATTTATCCCCACAAGGAATGATTCTCATAAATTGATCATTGGTTTTCTGGAGGACATTATAATAAGGTTTGGTTTTCCAAAAAGAATTGTCACTGATAATGCTCAATCCTTCAAGGATGAACCATTGATCAAGTTTTGTGAGTGGTTCAGAATTGCATTGATTCACTCTACCCCCTACTATCCCCAAGGCAATGGGTTAGCATATCCCTCTAACAAAATCCTGATAAAGATCATCAAAATATTGTTAGAGGACAACAAAAAGGCCTGGGACTAAAAGATCAAATTTTCTCTATGGGTTGATAGAGTGACATCAAAAAGGTCCCTAGGTATCTCTCCTTTCCAACTTGTATATGGGACTGAAGCGGTTTTTCCTTCCCATATCACCCTGCCTATGGAGAAATTCTTCCAAGACTTCCATGGAGAGCATGATGACATGATAAGAAGAGTTCATCAGCTGGTATAATTCTAGGAGACTAGAGAGAAGGTGATGGACAGAACGAATGATCGTCAGCAGAAAATCAAGCAGGCCTTTGATAAGAAAAGTAGTAACGATGATTTCCATCTGGGGGATCTAGTACTTAGATGGGATGCACCCATACAGGACAAGGGAAATCATGGTAAATTTGAATCCCTTTGGATTGGACCCTTAAAAATTTCTGAGACACTTTCAAATAATACTTACAGGTTGCAGAATATGGAGTGTAATGCAGTTTTTAGTGGCCCTATAAATGGGCACTTCCTGAATTTTTTTTTTGTTTAAAGTCGTAGTCGGTGCCCCACCATTGTAAATATCATTCCTATTTTGTGTTTATTTTGTTTTAGTAGGAGACTCCATAACCCAAAGCAAAGGCACCGGAGCTACGCATTCTTGGTAGCTCATTGGGAGCATGCCATCCCCTATGGAGCCAAATGTTATCACATAAACTTGTCAAAGCCTTGTGGGTTATGGTTTTCACTTAGGTCTATAATATTTCCTATATTTCCTCCTTTTGCAAACTCGGTCATAGGTTTTTATTCTCATCTTATAGTTTTTCTTCTCTTTTCCCTCATCCATTTGATCAACATGTTTTTCCTTATCGGATCGCCTGAGAAGTATCATCCATAAGCCTTTTCTATTTTCCATAAAGTCGATCACTTCTCTCTATTTTCCTCTGTCGTTGATCCTTTTATTTTATTGAGCCCTCAGTTAGTCATCCAGATAACACTTCTCTCTATTTTCCTCTGTCGCTGATCCTTTTATTTTCTTGAGCCCTCAGTCAGTCATCCAGATAATTGTTCATAGAAACCACAGCCACAAGCACAAGCACAACACTTAGAGTGGGCTGATAGGAACTTATATCAAGCGAGTGAGAAATATCAACTTTCAACGACAAAGATCCATCAGGAAGATTGGATTGACGACCATCGAGCAATCAAGATCATAGAGTTGCATGAAGTATAATGTTATAGTTCTAGAAGCATGAAGCCAATCCTAACCATCGATCCTGGGAAGGACATGTGGTGTATGATTAGCATAAATCATGATTTCGCGAGTCGGAGTAGTCAAAGAGAAGAGTTTTTAGAACTCACATGTCCTTTTAGATGTGGTATTATGACATGATCTTCCACGTGTCCTTGCTAACATGGTCTGATGACCAACAACCTTAATCCAAAGGTCATTGTATATCTTCCAGATCTGAGGGTCCTTATTCATTTCATATTTCAGGACTTCGGGTACTTCAACTTTTCAAGTTGCCAATTCTTCTGAAGTGAGATTCCCCGAACAGTAACCCCCTCTCATCTTTGAAACTGAACTACATGTTTTACGTCGATCATGTTCTTAGATTGATGGCTTGATCTATCTACGATTATTATTCTATCTTATCCTATCCTTCCACTTATAATGATCCAACGGCTGACGAAAATTTGTATAAATGAGATCTCAGATATTTTACCTCGCTTATATTGTCCTTCCACTCAAAAGTGATCCAACAATTGTGAATATTCTCAAAGAAGATACACGATCAAGGATGTTTGTGGAACCACAACTTTTGAGTGATTTAACTCATCACCCAAACTCCGCAATTTGAAGTTGTGCATTGTTTTTGAGTCAACCACAATTGTCGATCTTCAAAGCTATAAGATATGATGGTCCAGACTAATTATGGGATTGGAACTAGCGTGATATTTAATTCTCCTTTCGATCTTTGTATTCTATCCTTGTCGTTGATCTGGCGATTACACATCCAACATTCACAACTCAATCCGAATTAATATTATCATTTGTTGGATCAACCACAGTCGTCGATATTCGAGTCTATGAGATCTGAAGATCTAAACCAATTGCAGGATTGGAACTAGCAATTCATTTAATTCTCCTTCCAATATCCACAATCTATCCCTACCATTGATCTGGCTTGCAGATCCAATGGTCATGATCCTCCAATGGTCCTCAAGCCCATGGTCACTCATACAACCAACATCTGTAATATGAGATGATCAATACAGTCAATTTCTTGATCGGACGACTATTGAGGCTTCTCACCCTGAGCTTATGCTTTTCCTTCTGAGCTTTGATCTCTATATATTTTTTGCTCCTCCTCCTGATCTTATGTTTTTGATTCTCATCTTTGATATATGCATACTGTTCGCTCCTCCTCCTGATCTTACGCTTCCTTCCAAGCTCTTTGATATCTGCATATTGTTTGCTCCTCCTCCTGAGCTTACACTTCCTATCTCTGCATACTATTTGACATTTTATGCTAAGTGATATACTTTTGACATCAATGAAAATCTCATGTATGGTAAATCACAATGACAATTCATCATAACCAAAAATCATCACATTGACTGTTCACATCAATAACAATATGTCCAACACCAATTCCCAAGTTTTATTCTTCTCTATTTGATCAAATTCTTCATCCATGGCCTTATTCCAGAATTCATATTTGTTGGCCTCTTCAAAATTGTTTGGTTCAATCGTAGATCAAAGTGATAGGTGCATTTGTTCTGGTGAACAAATTCTTCTTCTAGTCTCAACTCATGTATCTTTGTTTCTGATAATCTAATCTGAAGGATGATTCTTCTGTACTCGTTTTCAAGGTGTCTTTGGAGGCACTTGCTGAAATTCCTCTTCTACTTCTATCTGATATTCTTCATCTTCCCCTTCTATTTCTTCTTAATATTTTGCTTCTTCTTCATAAAGTTGTTCCATCAACTCATTTTCTTCTTCTTTTAATTCTCTCCCACCTGTTTCATCAATTGTTACATTGATTCTTTCCACAACTTTGTTCAACCTCATATTGTAACACGTGTATGATTTCCTTGTACTTGAGTAACCAATAGGTACTCCTTTGTCCAGACAAGAGTCAAACTTTCCCATTCTACCATCTTCTCTTTTGATGTAGTATTTTATTCCAAATACTCTGAAGTGCTTCGCATTTGTTGGTCTTCCTTTCCATAGATCGTAGGGAGTTTTTTCATTGTTGTTTATAATCATTACTCTGTTTTGAATGTGAACTGTTGTATGCACTGCATGTGCCCAAAAAATATCTTTCAATTTGGAATCCATGCTCTCATCCATTGTCTTATATCTTTCCAAACCTACTAAGTGTTCTTACGAATCCATCATCCATATTGTCCAATACTCTTCTACATAAATATCCATAATTTTGACTCATATGTCACTTTACTATCATTAAATACTACTACAACTAATTAATTTATCATGTTGTACTTCTGCTAATTGAATGCACTGAATCCATCTACTCAAACTCTGGAAGTTGCTCGTAGGATGGTTCTCTAGTCTGTCTCAGCTACCACATAGACTCCCCCTGACTATTATTCATATTATCTGGGAGTATCTATGTCGGATGGCTCAGAACAATTCCTTCTCTGATGTGTATTCATCATCATATTCATTGGTATATTCATCATCTCTCTAATATCTGACTTCTTTCCTTCTATCTGTGGATTCATCTTTCACTACAATGCCTGAAAGTATAATCTCTTGAACCCATTCCTTATTCATATGTCCTTCTTTTCTTTCAGTTATTTTCCAAAACTTTCTATATCTAACATCTTTCCTTTTCTCTGTAGAATTTTATTCATCTCGTTTTATTTCCAATCTTGCAATCTATGGGACCTGGTCTTTGTTCACCCGTTCTTCATGTTTTCTTATCCATACTTTCTTATATCTGATATCAGTGTTCTCTTTCATGGAATTGTTGGTCATTCTTCTCCAATAACTAGCTATGTGTCCATAGTTATGAAATTTGTAACATTCAATGTCACATGGGGCCACATAGGCATTTCTTTCTTGAACATTTCTTTTATAATCCCTGCAATCTGCAACCTTATGTCCAAAATTCGTACAATAAAAAAAATGACCATAAAAGAAATTTTCATACCTGGGAGTGAATGATCTTCTTTGTGGTATATTCATTCTGAATTTCTACCTTTACTGATCATGATCATGATTGAAGATTCTTTGTGTCTTTAACATGGATGGTCTTCTTGAATATGTATCTTCAATAGTTTTCTTAGATTCTGGTTGACCATGATTCCTTCCTTTGAGAACTTCTGCATAACTCTTTCTATTTTCTTCATTCTTCTTTTCTAGCAACCTAGAGTGATTCTCTTCATTCTCTATAACTAATGTGGATGTTTTTGTCTCTTCAAAGTTCTTGGTGATCTTGACGATTTTACTTCTCAATTTGACAACTTCTTATTCAATCTTCTCAACCTCTTCTTCTTTCTTCATTATCTAAGATTTCATGACTTCTTCTGTTATTTTCCCTTCTTCAAGATGGATTTTTTATGTGATTATTTATTCTTTAAGTCCTTTCTCTTCTTGAACAAACGTTGCCTCAAGATGGTTTAGATCGTTAGTTATTTCCTTAAGAAGATCTGTCAATATCTTCTCCATCATTTCTACTTCTTCCTTCTGTGTTGCTATGTTAGCTTCCAAATGTTGCTTTTGATATTCAAGATTTTCTTTGATTTCTCTGGATTCTTCTAGTTGAGTTATTAAGTTCTCGATGACCTGTTTGGGTTCTTCAAAAATGTGAACACTTTCCTTTTGTTTAATCAATTATTTATTGAGTGAACTGTTTTCTCCTCTTTATTTTATTATCTCATCTGAAGCACTAATCAATTCTGCTTCATAATTGTCTTCTTTTTCAATTAGTTTTTCTGT
>ML810730.1:0-29440 GCA_009831015.1 Picea engelmannii | reverse complement strand
CGAAATGACTACAGATTATTACCAGATGCTTAACAAAAAATAACAGAGATACAATAAAACCAGTTTTCTATTCAATAAGGAAATAAGATGAAACTGTAAAATGCAGTGGAAAACAAGCTTGCTGGAATGGTGGCGAATTATCTCTGAGAAGAGATGTGACGACTACGCTCATTCACAAGAACATGATTACAATGAGGCTCTCAAGGAATTTTTACAATAAACAGGAGTTTCAAAAACCCTAAACATCCAAAAACCTAACCCTAGGAGATGAAGCACCAAAAGTCATGTGGGCCCCATTTGGGTAAGTCAGTACATCAACTTCGCGAGGTCGTAACTTTTGCATACGATCTCTATTTTAGGCGTATGATAGCCAGTTGGAAATATCTATCCGAGGAATACAAAAGTTTCACAAAATTTAATGATGAAAATTTGTGACCAAAACATACCCCAAAAAGCGTCGTTTAGGGCCTCAAAACATCTTCGGAAGTTCAGGACCCGAAAAACTGCTAAAACTAGTAAATTATCAAAATTGCTAGAAAGTTGTTTTGAGTCAGCTGGAAAAGGTGGGTGGCCATCAATATCCACCTGGATTAATCCTCCATCCTTATTAATCAATGGTCTCCATTGCATGGATTTCCCCCATCAGATGAGGAAATTTCTACTGAATTTGGCCCCGGGTGAGCCACTTGCCTTGGTGCAAGAGCTGCCCTGCTTTGACGACTCGATAAAGTTGGATCCTTTGTTGTTGAGTGCCCTTGATCTGTGTGTCCACAATCTGAACAATGGATTTTTTTTGTATGCATTCGGGGTTGAGCTCTATTGGTGTCAGTTGTTCTGCTATGTCTAAGGTGTCCAATAATGGTGGGAAATAAGGCCGAAGGAGGTCCACGTTGAACACTGAGTGCAGGCCAAGGAAAGGAGGAATGTTGAGCACAAAAGAATTATCCCCCACATCCTTGGTGATGGTGTATGGCCCATAACAGAGTGGGTGAAACTTCCGATGGGGTCCTGTAAGGCGTTCTTTCTGCAAGTGCAACCAAACTTTGTCGCCCACCTAAAACTTATGTGGAACCTGATGTTGATCATGGAATTTCTTGTACTTGTCATTGGACTTCTGTAGGATATACTGAACCTGTTGGTGGATGTGTTGGATCCTCTCAATGAATCAGGTCGCTTTGTCAGCCTCAGTTGGAACAGGAGAGGAGTCAGTCGAGGTGACTGCAAGGGGAAGTGCAACATCTATGGGACCCAATGGTTGGAATCCCAACCCCACCTGAAAGAGGTTGTGGCCGATTGATCTATGCAAGGCTTGGTTGTAGCTATGTTGGACATAGGGAAGACTCTCATCCCATGTGAAAGGGTTTTTGGAATTATACATGCATAGGATATGCACGATCATTCGATTTATGACCTCGGTTTGGACATTTGTCTGGGGGTGGAAGGCTATGGATTTGGTGAGCTTGGTGTCCATCAGTGACCAGAGGCTCGACCAAAATGTGCTGAGAAATTGACTGTCCCGATCTGAGACAATGGTTTGTGGGATTCCAAAATGTACCCAGAGTCATTCAAAGAAGAGCTTGGTAGTGGCTTCTGCTGTGATGCTCTTCTTGCAAGCAACCAAAATCACCATCTTAGAAAAGCGATCGACAACCAAAAAAACACAGTCATTTCCCGTCTTGGTGGATGGGAGGCCCAACATGTAGTCCATTGAGATGGATTCCCATGGTCTGTCAGGAGTAGGAAGAGGGGTGTATAGGCCCTATTTCTTATTGGTTGGTTTGGCAATAGCGCAGGCAGTGCAAAACCTGGTATACTTGCTGACCTCCTATCGAAGTTTCGGCCAATAGAAATGTTTTTGTAGAATCATCACTGTTTTTTAGATGCCAAAGTGTCCTGCCACCCGGCTGTAGTAGGCTTCCCATATCAGCTTCACTCACTAACTTGAGGGAACACATATATGGCCCAGACAACACAACAACCCATCCCGAAGATGGAAATTATCAACAACTGTCTTTGCACCCAACATTTGGTAGGTGGTGGTGAAGTTCGAGTCTGTCTCATAGAGTTGGGGCCATCCAGAGGTCTCATGGCCGCAGGAGTCTAGCAATGGGGTGAGTGTTGCAACTGGTGGTCTGCCGAGGAAATCAACATTGCAGTTGGTGATTTTTGTTTTATACTTGATTTTGAGGTGGAATTGCTGCAAGTATGTGGACCACTTTTGATGACGGTCATTCTGCAATTTTTTTTGTGTATGCATGAACTATAGTGGCTTATGAATAGTGTTGATGACTATCTCCCTCCCAAGAATGTAATGTCTCCACTAGCAGCAGGCTTGCACAATAGAGTACATTTCTTTGTCGTAAGTAGGGTACTTACGGACAACATCTGATAGTGTCACACTATGATAGGCCATGGGGTGGATGTGCTACGTGAGAATGACACCCACATCATAGTTTGAAGCATCAGTCTCAATCTCAAAGGGTTGTTGTAGGTCTGGTAGTGAACTTACTGGGGTTGAGCACAAGAGTTGCTTCAAATCATCGAACGCTTGTTGTTGGGGTTGGACCCACACAAATTTTTCCTTACTACCACCCCTGGTTATTTGGCTGAGGGCCCATGCAATATGTGAGAATCCAAACACAAACCTGCAGTATAAATTGGCAAGGCCATAGAAGCTCTGAATCTCAGTGAGTGTGTTTAGGGCTGGCCATTCATGGATGACTTGGATCTTGGCTGGATCCACATGTACACCATGTTGATCAATGATGTAGCCTAGGTAATGTAACCTGTCCATGTTGAAGGAGCATTTTTCCAAGTTGGCGTATAGTTTGTGTTGTCGCAAGGTGTGCAGAACCTGTGAAATATGTTGCAAGTATTCGGCCCAAGTCTTGATGTAAATGAGAATGTCATCAAGATACACCACTACAAAATTATTGGTGAATGGTTGCAGGATATCGTCTATCATCCTCATGAAAGTGGCTGGAGCATTTACCAGACCAAAGGGCATGACCAACCATTCAAAAAGGTCTTCCTTTGACTTGAAGACAGTCTTCCATACATCTGTTTGTTCTATCGGGACCTGGTGGTAGCTAGACTCCATATCAATCTTACTGAAGTATTTGTCTCCCATGAGTTGATCAAGGAGGTCATAGATTCGGGGAATTGGGTATCGTTTTCTGACTATGATTTTATTCAGAGCCCAATAATCAATGCAAATTTGCCAAGTTTCATCTTTATTCTATACCAGCATGATTGGGCTCCTGCAAGGTGATGAGCTAGGATGGATGTGCCCCTTGTGGAGCAATTCTTGGATCTATTTATTGATATCCTCATTCTCTAACAGAGAGCAGTGATAGACTGGCCCATGGGAAGCGGTATGTCGAGGGTCATATCGATGGGGTGCTTGAACTGACAGTGCAGAGGTACCCCGGTAGGTGAGGAGAATATATCCAAGTATTATTCCATGACCTTATCTACTTTCTTCTGCTGTGTGGAGAGGTCGGCCGCAGAGACCCTGGATGTGGCTAGATTTTTCTCTCATTCTGAGAGTGAATCATGAAGAAGACAAACTTTCCCGTCTAAGAGATGACCTTCCTGCATTGCTTAGAAGATATCAAGGAAATAGCACTAGGTGGGACAACCTCGAGTATCCTGTACAATTTCCTGTTCAAAGTAATAATAACACTACGAGGCCTAGACTCATATACAACATGACGTTTCCATAAATAAGGTTGGTCCAAAAGAACATCACAAACTTTGAGAGGAGAAACATCACACAATACCTCATCTTTGAAGGGCTTGATGTCGTATGACAGTAGACACTGTTGGCTGACGCGTAGATCGCTTCCTTGGTAGAACCATCCAATGGTGTAGGGTTGTGGCTGCAACATTGTCGATAGAGCCAATCACTTGATGACCTCTTCTGACATGAGGTTCTTCTGGATACCACTATCAATGATGAAGTGCAATGGGGTGTCTTTTACCCACATCTATGAATGGAAGAGGCACTCTCCTTCTTCTGGCTCATCTGGTTCACCATGATAGAGCTTGGTGGTTGCAACGGTGGCACTGGGTTCCACGTCAATGATCTGTATTCCCCTTTCTGGTTCTAACTCAGAGTCAGAACCCACATATGATTCAAAAGCTTTCACTTAATCCACCAACGTCTGCTTTGAGCGACAGTTAGCAATGTTATGCCAAGGGATCTTATGGAAGTCACACCACTTCCCAGTATCTTTCTTTGTCTTTCTGGTGTCCTTCTTTGCTTGCGGCTTGGACTAGTTGTCTTGATACTATCCATCTTTTCTTTGTCCTTTGTTTTCTAGGTTGGGGCCACCCTTTCCTGGATTTTGTTGTGAGGGGTTTCCTGACCCAAATTGTTGTGTCTTTTGTTTGAGCTTCTGCTCGATTTTGATGGCATATCGGTAGGCCGCGCCCAAGGATGAGATGTCCAGAAATTCCATTTTAGTCTGGATGTATCTATGCAGAGCACCATGATACTTGAGCACCAGATGACTCTCTGAATCTTTGATACCCAGCTTGGTGCGCAAGGTATGGAAGATATTTGTGAAATCTGGCACTGCTTGGTCTCTTTCTTACCGCAGTGTGATCCATTTGGTATACAAGTGGTCATAACTTCCGACAGGGTAGTATTGTTCCTTAATAACATCCCTGAAGGATTCCCAGGTGGTCGTGACTGTAAATAATGAGGGTTCCTCTATTTTCTTTTGCTCATAGAAAGTTTCCCACCAATATTTGACACAGGGAATGACTTTGAGGAGCACAAAAGTAATCTTTTCTCTATTCGAAAAGTTATGGACAGAGAAATACACTTCTAGTATATTCAACCACTTGTCTACAACATCTATGTCTATCTGACCTTCAAATATAGGAATATTGAAGTTTATTTGTACCTTGAAGGGGGCGGTGCCTTTGCTTGAAGAAGATGCATCGCTTGTTGGTAGTCGCCGAAGGATTTGCATGAAATTATCCATCATATCATTCCTCTGTTGTGTGAGGGATTCCTCAATCAATAGTTTGAAAGGATCTCTTGTCTCATCATCTTTCTTTTCTCCTTCCATGAGAGGTCGCTTAGGTGTGCGAGAGATTTTGTCCTCAAGAGAAACAAGCTCGAGACCCAAATCTTTGTACTCCGACCTCGTTCGGGACATGCGTTAAGACGACAAGGAGAAGACTGCTCTGATACCACTGATCCATATTTTATGAGAAAAATGAAATGACTACAGATTATTACCAGATTCTTAAAACAGAATAATAGAGATACAGTAAAACTGTTTTTCTATTCAATAAGGAAATAAGATGAAACTGTAAAATGCAGCGGAAAACAAGCTTTCTAGAATGGTGGCAGCTTATCTCTGAGAAGAGATGTGACAGATGCACTCATTCATAAGAAGATGATTACAATGAGGCTCTCAAGGCCTTTTTACAATAAACAGGAATTTTAAAAACCCTAAACATCCAAAAACCTAACCCTAGGAGATGAAGCACCAAAATTCATGTGGGCCCTGTTTGGGTAAGTCAGTACATCAACTTCCTGGGGTCGTAACTTTTTCATACGATCTTCGTTTTAGGAATATGATGAAATTTTGCGATCACAACATACCCGAAAAAATGTCGTTTAGGGCCTCAAAACGACTCTGGAAGTTCAGGACCCGAAAAACTGCTAAAAATAGTAAATTATTAAAATTTCTAGAAAGTTGTTTTGAACCATATGGAAAAGGTGGGTGGCCACTGATATCCACCTGGATCAATGTTCTCTGAATACAACTAGAAGGTGGCTACAATCACCTGTCCTTGACCCATACAACCTCCCTGAAGTATAAGTAGAATGATAGAACCATTGTCACACTATCATTGTGAGATATACTGTTGTAAACGTTTACTAATAAAATTGTACAAAACAACCTGTAACAACCTGTACCAATAAACTGTTCCAACATGTACCATACATCAACCTGTACCATAAACAAATGCATCAACCATGCACCAAACTTGTACAAATAACCTGTCACAAAAACCTGTCCAAACAACCTATCAAAACAACATGTCTCATCAATCTTATCAACCAAATCAGATCTACTCACCAAGATCAATCACCAAGACAACTCTTGACCATATCCACAATATCACCAAGATGTGTATCACCCAAGCCTAACACAACAACTCATAATCATTACCAAGATTAATATGTGCTTCTAATAATATACCAAGACAAGTATGATACATCATGTATAAACCATGTATCAACAATACTACTAAAAAGTGTCTCCAACCATGTACCAAGTATGTACCAATCATGCATCAACTACTCATCAACTATGACTCATCAAGATCTACCAACATCATCAACTATACACCTCATGTATGTGCCAACTCATCAACTACTTGTATCAACCATGTACCCAACATGTACCTCAACCAAAATCCCTCATCAATTTCATCATCCAAATCTAACTTGTAACTATTGGCAGCAAGCCGAAGTGGGAAAGAAAGCATGCACAAAGAAGAATGACAACTGGAAGAGAAATCATGGGAAAGAAAGCATGTAAGAGGAAAGTGACAACTGGTAATAAGCACAGTACGGGCACATGCAAGAAGGAGGTGACAGTTGGAAGGAATCAAAGCACGCATGCAAAGAAGGAAGACCTAACGAAAATAGGGTTAGGGTTTTTGTAAGGCTTTGTGTAAATGGATGAAGAGACTGATAAATATAAATATAGATACACAGGTATCATAGGAAGGTTCGGTTCACTACTTTTGTAGAGTTTGATATGATATGTAATGTTTTTTATTAGATGAACTAGTTTTGTAAAGAGGTTGAACTAGAGAGGAGGAGAGAAGGTAGATCTTGAGGATTAGATCATAGGTCAAGGAGCCTGGCGCGATCTAGTTCACCTCATATAGATCTTACCCATCTGAGGAGAGTTGTAAGCACTCGACGTGAGAATTGCAGAACTACCATAATAGGAGAGCCAAGAGCCAAATATTTGTGGACGTAGCCCAGGAGGGGGTGAACCATGGTAATACCTGTGTAATGTGATGAATGCATGGATATATTTGTCATAATTTTAGTAGTTAAACACTGTGTAATGAATGAATGAGTTATTACATTGCTTGTCTAATTGTTGTTGGGATATCAAGAAAACATGTCATGGAGGTTAAAATATAAAAGAGAATAATAGTAGCTTGTAGCACAAGTTATAATAAATGGTTTAGAATACAGATTCCATATCTCTCACTCAATCCTAGGCTGTAAACACCTAAGTCTTACAACCACCCATTTAAAGCTATCTCAGTTGAGACCGCGTAGTGCATTCTGTGTACTGTGTTTCCTTCTGGTTTACCAGAAGGGATGATAGTTTTAGGCTTTGTTGGTACCCTGAAAGATATGAATCCTGGGTCAACAACGCAGGTAGTAGGGAAGAGTCATTCATTAAAACCAACAAATGGTTTTGTTTCCATGTTAAGAGGAACAAGAGAGGACTGAGTAGATGAGATAGAATGCATGAGAAAAGAATGAGTGAAAACATAAGAACGTTGAGCCATTATAAGGGAATGTTGAGACCGTGGAACCCCATGAAAGCCTAAATCAAAGGCTGGTTGAGAACTAAAGAGCTAGATCTTTCCCAAAAAGACAATAGAAACCCTAGCATCACACCTCACAAATATCTGGATAAATATGTGTTTACGGATTTACACGAAGTCTTTTTCTGTGATTTTTCCCACCTACTGCAGGAGTGGATACTAAGGTTGAAAGATAACCATGCGACAAATGGGATCCAACAGCTAGATTGGACCCCAGTAAAGGTTGAGCAATTACAGCAGCTGAAAAACAAATTCACCCACACAGTCGAATTTTGGCTTGACAGTATTGTGGCAGGCTTCATCACAGAGTTTGCAGTCGACAAAGTGAGGTCATACAGCGCAGCAACACAATAATTTCTATGTGGACCCCATGGAAGGTACATTCGATCATTGTATACTTCTATTAAAATACTATTATATAAAAAAGGGGTAATGACAATGGAATCAAACAACTAGACTTCCCTGCGTGCATGGGGAAAGGGGGGAAGCACTGATAGAGAGGGGAGAAATGGAAGAAGGTGAGGATAAAGGAAAGAAGGAGGAGGAACTCTTGGACCCGATCTTGATGGATGACAACCAGCTTAAGTGTATCTTGGCATCATCAGGAACGACACGTAGCGGAGTACCCTACCAATATAAGGTGAATACCAGGAAGAGAGTCATAGCCATGAGGGATGGCCTGGAAAGCGATGAGGAAGAGGTGAAGGATCTCCAGGCTATGGAGCAGATTGAGGAAATCCTACACGCAACCTATGTGCAGAAAACAAGAGGCCCAAAAATGAGAGGAGAAGGAAACCATCCTTTCCATATTAATGTCAATGTGGAACCCATAAACCCATGTGCGACCAATACACCAAAGAGAACACCACCATTTAGAAAATAGAAGTTCGGAGGAAGTTCGATAGCAAGAAGTACATCTACCATAAGAGAAACAATCAGAGGAGCCAGTTCAAGCAGTACTAGTCAAGTATCTACACTGTGCGACGGAGGTAGCAGTTCAGTATTTAGAATGGTAGGACACAATCCCACTATTAGATTACCAGAATTTCGAGGAGAAGTAGCAGAAGACCCTGAGAATCATTTGTTCATTTGTGCAAAGATCTGGGAGGAAAAACGGATCACTGATGAAGATACCAAAATCTCACAACTAGCGATCATGCTAAGAGACCGCGCACTAGACTGGTACATGAGTGTAGACACAAACAGTGCCCCTGGGATGACAAGGACACTGGCATACATTAAGAAGCTACTGATTAATGAGTTCCATAAGCTGAGCTTAGAGGATCAGTACATGAACAAGATGATCGAGATAAGGCAGAAAATAGGAAAGTCTGTATGGGATATTGACCAGAGATTTAAGCAACTGAAGGGGAAGTTAAAATACCTTATGACCGAGATGCAACACCAACACCTATTTGTCAACTCACTACTCCCACACCTAAAATATCCCTTATGACAGCAGAAGTTTTAGATGCAGGCTAAGGCTCTATAGGAATCCTTGCAGCTGGAAGAGAACTAGTACCAGCATACAAACCCAACTATTGAAGAATTGAACGAGGATTTGAAGAACCTAACATTTCAGTTGAACCAGAATAAGAACAAGGACAAATGATAAGTCGTTTGATGCACCACATGTAGGATGGAAGGACACCACAAGAATGAATGTCCAACATTTGTGCAGTATATGGAAACATGCATGATAAACCTGCTACCACAGGGAGGATTATGGTGCAAAATATGAAAGAAATTGGGTCACGACCCTTATCACTACACGATGATGCATAAGTACCAAACAATTCCAAAGAATTCTTATTGCACCTTTTGTAAGTTAGTGGGCCATGATGAAAAATATTTCAGAACTATGGAGCTGATGCAGGAAAGAACATCAGACGCATACAAGGTACAGGCTGAAATGATGATTGGGAAATTAGCGCCATAGTTCAATCAAGCCCCATCTCCATACAACACTGCGCAACAATAGTACAATACTATGTAGAAACCATACAATAATGCATAGTTGTAGTACAACCTAGTGCAACCCCAATATAATACCGTGCAGTATAATTAGGTACCACAGTACAAGGTGCCAAGAGGGGATCGAGCAGGCTATCGAGGAGGAGGTTTCAGATGGGAAAGAGGACCAGTCACATGTCACAACTGTCAGCAACCGGGACATTATGCATGTGAATTCCCCCTACCTCCAGTGACTTGTATGTATTGTCGTGCATCGGATCATGAGACAGAGGAATGTCCGACACTATTAGTAAAGATCCAAGAAAAGAGGAACCAAAACAACCAGAATGTTCAATGGATTTCAGCCGAAGCAAGGGAAGATGGACGAAACATCAATATAGTCACCTGTGGAGGAACAAAGATAGGAAATGACATATTCCAACATGAACCCGCACAAAACCAATGGGTAAAGAAGAACATCGAACAAATAAATCATTTCAACTCGCCCAAAGAAAAAGAGACTTTTAAGGAAGCTAGACAAGAATTTTAGAAGTTGGACACAACGTCAACTTCCACTGTGAAACTAGTCCATGAAGCCCCAGAATATAAAATGTCACCATCATTGGATCATACCAATGAAATCCACCCAAGGGACAAGTAATTACTATCAAAGATGTTTTTCAATCATGCATAAAAATGTTAAGTGATCCTTCATCTGTGAAAATATTGCAAAACATCCCAGAGAAATGTAGCAGTGAGACAGAACAAAATCTAGAACTTAAAATCGTCAATCATCTACACACAAGAAGAAGAAAAAGTAGGGAATTTAGACTGAATGCTAACATTGGGGATTTCAATATGGGAGACATCATACTGGACCTAGGATGCGAAGTGAATGTGATACCCAAGAAAACTTGGAAATGCATGGGCGAGCCAACATTGGGATACTCAAATTTCCAATTAAAACTCACAAACCAACATAAGGTCCTACCAATAGGGATACTGAAAGGAGTAATAGTAGATATTGATGGAGTGTGCACTAAAGTAGACTTTGAAGTCATCGAAATAGTAGATGGCACAACACTGTACCTGGTACTACTCGGTCTGGATTGGGCATTTGACAACCAGACCATAATTAACTTGAAGACACGGAAAATGACATTTGAATCTAGATATTACAGAGTCATATCACCACTATATCCATTAGAAGGGGAAAGGTTCGTAGAACTCACTTTCCTGGACTTAGAGAATATTGGCCAGCTATACAGAACAACTACGCGCAATGAGGATTATGTAAACCCAATTGTAGACGGGGTACTCAGTTGGTGGAGAATTACTTCATCCACAACAAATTCAGACACTGGGTTAGAAAACTAGAAACAGAGACTACAGGAAGTATCCACGAGAATATGTCCAAGAATAGACCGTACAGTACAGTGCATAGGCATAGAAATCAAAGAACCACCCAGTTTCCACGAACTAAATGATTTGGAAACATTCTTGACACAATATGAAGATGAAGTATTAGAGAACCAGAGGATACTAACACTGGATTTAGCACTCAAGGCCACACCTACAAGATGGTGGGGAACACACATTGAGATTATCACAAATTGGTACCAATGTAAGTGGTTACTGCACATAAGGTTCGACGCAGAACAAAAAAACAACAAACAACGAAGATATGAAGGACTAGGGACACCAACGAAACACTTGGAGGAGTGCAAAATGCTGTGGAAAATGACACCACCAGAGGAATGGCCTCACCACTTCATTCACACTTTAGAGGGCATACCAATGAACTGGTATACAGATCAGGAATTGTGCAAAGGAACTACAACATGGAAGACATTGCAACATAACTTTACCATCACTTTCTCATTCAAGCATGAGAACCCCAACATAGATGTAACCCTGAAATGGATCAGAGGAACTATATTCATTGAAGAACCATAAATAGAACTTATTACCGAAGAGCAACAATGAAATAAGAAGAAAGTCAAGGAACTAATTTCATGTTACCATGTACAGGAGGAAGCACCAGACGAAGATGAACTGCGCGACATTCAGATTGAAGAAGTAGAAGGCGAAAGAGATGTGAAGGGACCACCCATAGAATCCGAAGTTATTTCCACGCCAATCAAGGCAAAGAAATTTAACATCGGAACAGATGAACATCCCAAAATGGGAAACATTGGAAACTATTGGGATTAGCCAACAATAGAAAGAATCACAGAGTTGTTGTGTGAATACAACGACTTGTTTCCCACAACATTTACAGATATGAAGGGTATAGCAGGATAACCAGGAGAGATGAAGATACCTCTCAGAACTGAAGAGAGAACGATTAAAGAACGACCATATAGAATGAACCCCATATATAAACAGAAATTTAAAGAGGAGATCGACCAGATGCACGAAGCCAGCATAATCGAACCAGTCGAGGAATCTGAATGGATAAGCCCGATGGTCATACAGGACAAGAAACAAGGAAGAGGGATTAGGATATGCATTGACTTGAGGAAGTTGAATGATGCATGCCTACACAACCCATTCCCTACACCGTTCACAGATGAAGTGTTAGAGAATGTGGGGGGACATGAAGCTTACTCATTCACTAATGGATTCTTAGGCTACCATCAGATTAAGATAGCACAGGAGGAAAGATACATGACCGCGTTCGCGGCGAAATGGGGATCTTACCAATATACAGTCATGCCATTTGGACTGGATAATGCACCAACAATATTCTCCAGAGTGTTTATCGCATCATTTAAAGAATGTATCGATCAGTTTCTTGAAGTATACCTAGATGACTGGACAATCTATAGTCTGTTGAAAAACCATGTGGAAGTTTTACGCTTGATGCTAGAATGATGTAGACAGTGTCAGATATCACTAAACATAAAGAAATGTATATTTGGAACACCATTTAGGATACTATTGGGCCATATAGTATGAAAATAAGGGCTATTGGTCAATCTGGCAAAGATCACAGTCATCGTAAATTTACCAACACCAAAAACAGTCCATCATCTACGAGCGACGTTAGGACACACATGATACTATAGGAAATTCATCAAAGGATATGCGAAGATCACAACACTAATGGAAAAACTGTTAAGGAAGGATACAAAGTACCAATGTAACGACGAGTGTCAACATGATCTCGATACTCTGAAGGAAAAGATGTTCACTACATCGATATTAGTATTTCCAGACTGGGGAAAGACATTCCATGTGCATGTAGATGCATCAGCGATATCACTTGGATCTATCTTAGTGCAGCCAGAAGAAGGAGACTTGGATCACCCGATAACATTCGTAAGAAGAAAACTATCAAACTCAAAACAAAATTATAAGACGACGGAAAGAGAAGGCCTAGTTATGCTTTACGCACTGCAGAAGTTCAGACACTAACTATTGGGAAAACATTTTAATATGTTTACAGATAACTCAACCCTAAAATACCTAGTCAACAAGGTAGTGTTGGGGGGGAGAATCTGTCGATGGTTACTGTTATTTCAATAATTTGATTTTGAAGTAATAGTTAAACCAGGAAAACTGAATGCAGGACCTGACCACCTATCATGGGTCACAAATGGAGAAGAACCCACGAACTTAGAAGAAAACTTTCTATATACATAGTTATTCTCATTACAGATTGTTGATGACTACTTCGAAGAGATTATCCAGTACTTGAGCATAGGTACCGCAACACAAGAATATACCATGCGCAGAAGAAGAACCTAGTAGTTCATGCAACTGACTATCAACTGATCGTAGGACAACTATATAAAATGGGTGCAAATAGAATTTTATGAAGATATGTGTTAGAGAACGAACGACCAAGAATGTTAGAAGAAGCCCAAGAGGGATTGGCAGGAGGACACTATGCAGGAAAAGATACTTCATAGAAGGTACTCTATGCAAGATTATGGTGGCCAATGATTCACAGAGACTTGAAAGAGTACTTTCATGGATGCCCTGTCTATAAAAGGGTAGGAAAACCCAATAGAAGGGATGATATGCCATTACAAATGCAAGAGACATTACAAGCATTTGATAAATGGGCAATTGACTTTGTAGGACCAATTAACCCACCAGCCAAAAGAATAGGGGAAAGATACATCATCACAGTGATGGAATACCTAACAAGGTGGGTGGAATCCTCACCAGTAAAAGACTATAGTGCACAGACAACTGCACACTTATTATTTGAACAAGTAATTACTAGGTTTGGGTGCCCAAGAGTTTTTATGAGTGACCAAGGCACACATTTCATAAATAGAACCATTCACACGATGCTCTAAGAGTTTGAAGTTCACCACCAGAAAATCACACCGTATCATCCACAGGCGAATGGCATAGTAGAAGCCTTCAACAAAATTATAGAGAACGCACTGACAAAGATTTGTAACATCAACAGAGATGACTAGTACCTCAAAGTACCAGCAGTATTATGAGCGTATAGGATGACATGAAAAAAATTGACAGGGCACACACCATTCAAACTAGTCTACGACCAAGAAGCAGTAGTGCCATTAGAATTGTTAGTACCCATCTTACACGTAGCATCTATCACACAAATGACAGAATGCAGTGCAATATATAAAATACTGAACCATCTGTTAGCAATGGAGGAAGACCAAATATTGGAAGGATTCCATGAGAAAGTGCAGAAGGCCAAGGACAAAGCATGGCACGATCGACACATTAAGAAGAAGACTTTTAAGGAAGGAGATCTAGTATTTCTCTATGACAGCAAATCGTTTCAGCACCCAGGAAAGATGAGAATGCATTGGTTAGGACCATACGAGGTCAAGTCTATAAAAAACAATGGAGTTGTATAGTTAAGATATTTAGTAGGTGCAGAACTTAGAGGAATGATCAACGGGAGATGACTAAAGCTATATAAGGACATTTGACCACCAACCACACAGTAAAATAAATATATATATATATATATATATATATATATATATATTTATTTATTGAAAAGCGTGAAGCAAGACAGAGATAAAAAATCCACAGGACACTCGAAACATGGATGAAGCAAAGGAAAGAACAACGGTTTCATGCCAAAGAAAAATGAGCGGTAAACGAAAAGTCGACAAAAGCAAGATGGCAGGACAACACTAAGTGGAATTAAGGCACAACAAGGACTGATGGAACATCACATTAAAGACGCCAACTAGAAACGATAAAGAAATCATAATGGAAAGTATGAAACTTTCTCAGATGCATTGAACCCACAACTATGGTGCATTAATCGCATCATGGAGGAAGCATCCTCGATAAGCTTCATGACAAGCCCATACAACACACGAGAACATAAGCAAATAGTCTATTCGCGAAAGGAGAACAGAGACAGGGAAACTGTAGCCTGAATGGACAAAGAGAGACCATAGATCTCACCACAGTCCTTCAAACTCAGAAAATGTTCAACACTCACCACTATGACACCACCGAAGTTTATCGAACCAGGCCAGGCAGCTAGATCGACCAGGGTTCAAGCTAGGTCACGAGGACCGCTGGAAGAAAATGAGCAGCAATAGTCAGAGATCGATGATATAGATGAGATCCCATCCCCAGAGATAACATCGGTGAACTCTACACTGATACTATAATAGATTCAACAACCACAAATAGAGGCCATGAAAGAGGACACACCAGCGGAGGCGCAGGAACCTTAGAATGAGGAAGCAAAAACTTAACATGAAGTGCAACCAGAAAGCATTGAACTAGCCACATAATTTAATGGAACAACACATAATTGAGGATCAAAAGGGAAACTAGATGATTCAAAAGTACCCAGCCTAGGTCAACCAACATAAGAGACCACGGGAACTACCTCAGCTTGGCCAAAATGGCTTACAGGGGAGAAACTAGGAGTTGCTGGAACTTTGTACCAACCATCACAACATGAAGACAAAGTTTTGATATCGAGCTCACCTTGCAAGAAACTGACAACAAAAAATGTGCTACTACACATACCAGAGGGAGTATGGGTAGATCCACAGCTACTGGGTCACGTTGGGAAGCTCAAGTATTCCGACCATGACGTATCATATGAAACCAACTACCTAGAACTTGCGTTGAGGGTCTTTATGTAGAACATAGTGGTAAACCAACTTGGAGAAACGATCCGCCAGCCACATCAGTGGGTAGTTGGACTAGATAGAACAAGCATTTTAGGGTTGTTGAAACTTCCACATTTTGGCAGAGGCCAGTATGCGACAGCTTGCATCAAGTAAAAATTAGCAGTCATGCATGGAGGGGATATATGGATGGAAAAACCCATCCCCATAACTGTTGATATTATTGCATAGATAACAGGACTACCTATCTGGGGTATGGATCCCGCGCTGGCTCTGGATGATAAATCCAAGGAGAAAGCATTAGAAGAGGAAATGAAGAAGAATTATGGTACCGCCAGGGGGACAAGAGGCATTGTAATTAAACAAATCAACAATGCAGTGACACAATTGGGCGCAAATATCTTACCCTGTAAATTGTTAAGAAAATGCTGCAAAGATGAAGTACCAACGAGAGTCATCGTAGTTGCAACATAGTGTGCAGAAGACACCTTTGTGAGTTGGGTTCCTTATCTATTAAACTTGTTCCGAGTGGATTGCAAGGATGCACAAGACCCTGGTACAAAATTCCATTACTCATGGTTTCTCACCCTCATAGCCTACATGGGATGGCGAGAACTAGAGTATGTAATTTTTTGTACTAGAACACAACCAACGAGAGAGAGATATCTATTACTGAGATCTGGGCCACATGTCAGGCATAAGAGGGAAAATGGAATCATATTTGAAGCATACATATGGGACATACAGGAAGCTATCATCCAATCATGGAGAATAACACCAGAGGCTGTCGCATGATATGGGGACATCACTAACTTCTGGGATACACATCAATCCATGTGGATACAACCAAGGAAAGATCCAGATAAATAGTGGATACTGATGCAATACTACATCACAAAAGGTGATATAGACATGGTCTTTAGTGAATGACCTGACGCATGGAGGATCCCATCCATTCCCAGGAAGTACTGGAAGGACCCGCAGAAGGATAAGAAGCGCAGGTGGAAACACAGCCTCTACAAATCCCAGTACCTAAGAAACCAAGGACAGGCCAAAAAAATCTGACTTAGGAAAATGAAGGTTCAAAGAAGATAGGAACCCAGAAGGGGCAAAAAGAGACCAACGAATAGCCAAAACAAGATAAGGGAGTGTAGGAGACCGCCCCAAATCCCATCACACAGGAACTAGGGGGAACTAAGAGACTGACTGTATAGGCAACAGGTGCGTGCAAGAAATCAAAGGCATAACAAGAATCATTGGACTATATGATCATGGAGGACGATGGAGAAATGATCTCCAGAATGGTCCAGGATTGTCTAGCAGAAGACTTCGATCATGCAACACATCACAGGGATAAACTGCAAAAAGATCTGGCAGAAATGGGACAGCTCCTCAAGACAGTCAGGGAGGCCTAGAGAGCAAGTAGAAGTAGAGGCATAGAGTCGTCAACAACACAAACCAACAAAAGAGTGGAGGTAGAAGAACGAGAACCAGTCCTCCCAATGCCACATGCACATGCAATGGTCTACATAAAATTGAGCATGCTACGAATGGATGAAATTGTGGGAAAGACACCACTGAAGGATTTGGACCACATCCAATTGGTCTTGACATGGATTCCATCAAGGGAACTGTACAAATTGAAGGTTAGTGTCGAACACGAGATGCAGTCTCGGGCACATAAAAACTTGGTCGAGCTATAGAAAGAAATAAAGAAGAAAGAAGCGCTGGAAAAAGATTTTGAGGAGGCCAAATCCGAAACTCATGAGGAGACAGAATGCAGGAATGAACTAGAACAAAGAGTGGGAGAAACTTTTGGGAAACTTTCAATCACTGCGCAAGGAAATGAACTCCCAGCCATAGAAAAGATCGACCAGATTGCACAGGCAATTGCTCGATACCAGAAGGAGATCGAGGATCTTCGAGAACAACTCACACCAACAACTCCACTGAAAATAAAGGAGCAAAGGAGGTAGGTAGAAATAGCACAAATACAGGATATGGAGAAATAGGTTAGCACGGAAGTGAACTTGCTCGATAAAGCAATGCAACTTTGGACAAGACTGGAGGAGGATCCACAGTTCAACGTTGGGACAAGGAAGAGGAAAGGATCAATGTAGCGATCCAAGAACTCAAATAGAGGAAAAATACCATACCAATCCCAGAATGCATCAAGGGGACACAAGAGCTGAAGAAGATGCAGGCATAACTTATCACTGCGCAAACATAGAAATAGGAGTGTCAGGCTCAAATAGAACCATTACAGGAACGGGTAGCAGAAGTACTCACATAGGCAGAAGTAGCTAGAACACAACTGGAACAGACATAGGAAGAATGTGCAATATTACTGAGCGATGAAGTGGCAATTCAGTTAGTGGATACCATTAAGGAGAAGATCGCGCAAGCATTGATAAAAGCAACAGAGCTGAGGGAAACGTTCCAGACGATCACCGAGGAGATCGAGGTAGCTCAAAAATATTAGGTGACTCAGGATGAGTCACATGTCAGTGTTGGGGGCATGTTGGCAGCAGGTCGAAGTGGGAAATAAAGCATGAACAAACAAGAATGACAACTGGAAGAGAAAACGTGGGAAAGAAAGCGTGCAAGAGGAAAGAAAAAACTATTAAGAAGCATAGCATGCGCGTATGCAAGAAGGAGGTGACAACTGGAAAGAAGAAAGGAACACATGCAGAGAAGGAAGACCTAACGACAATAAGGTTAGGGTTTTTGTAAGGTTTTGTGTAAATGGCTAAAGAGCCCGATAGATATATATATAGATACACAGGTATCATAGGAAGGTTTGGTTCACTACTTTTGTAGAGGTTGATATGATATGTAATGTTTTTTCTTAGATGAACTACTTTTGTAAAGCAGTTGAACTAGATCATAGGAGAGAAGGTATATCTTGAGGATTATATCGCAGGTCGAGGAGCCTGGTGCGATCTAGTTTGCTTCATATATATCTTACCCATCTGAGGAGATTTGTAAGCACACGGCACGAGAATTGCAGAACTACCATAATAAGAGAGCCAAGAGCCAAATCTTTGTGGATGTAGCCCAGGAGGGGATAAACCATGGTAATACCTATGGAATGTGATGAATGCATGCATATATTTGTCATACTTCTAGTAGTTAAACATTGTGTGTAATGAATGAATGAGTTATTACATTGCTTGGTTAATTGTTGTTGGGATATCAAGAAACGATTCCATGGAGGTTAAAATATAAAAGAGAATAACAGTATCTTGTAACACAAGTTATAATAAATGATTCAGAATACAGATTCCATATCTCTCACTCAATCCTAGGTTGTAAACACCTGAGTCTTACAACCACTCATTTAAATCTATCTCGAGTGAGACTGCGTAGTGCATTCTATTTACTGTGTTGCTTTCTGGTTTATCAGAAGGGACGATAGTTTTAGGCTTTGTTGGTACCCTAAAAGATATGAACCTTGGGTCAACAACGCAGGTAGTAGGGAAGAGATATTCATTAAAACCAACAATAACTCTGTAACAGACCTGGTGCATTTGATCACATACCTGAAAATCTCCTTGATTTTAAGAACAAGAGACTAGCATTTTCATCAAACTTTACTTTAGTCTCACATGACTAATTTTGGATTACTCATCAACCCCAACTTGAAATAATCATAACTATGTACATGTAATGAATACAGATTTGAAAATAGTACACAATTTTCTCCAGTGTCTTTCATGCAATTCCTCCATGTTTCACTACTTGGAACCTCTCAGAAAAGGAGTTATAGCAAAAATGGCATACCTTGTTGAATTTTGGCTTATTCTAGAGAGAGAACTTGTAAAGTGTTCCCCACATGGAATATTTGTTGTATGGCTCTAAAAATGGTACACATAATACTAAAATTTGTACTCTAACCAATAGATTTTTTCTTACGAAATTTGGATCTGTTATGAAGAAGTTATGACGGTTTTACCCAAAACACATGTTTTAGACTAGTTTCAAGACTAGCCATAAACCCTATTTTCCATGGAGTGTAACTCCAAAAATACAATGACCCACAATATAAATTGTTTATGAGAGATACTTGGATATGTTTCCTCAATGGACTCCATATTTCGTGGTCTGAATGATTCTATAAATATCGTTATTGCGAAAATGGTGAGATGACCTGTAAATAACATACCTTCGAAAGCATCATCAAAATAATTTATCCTCCATTGAATTTGTCCTTCTTTACTTAACCTTCCCTTTGAAATTTTCCTTAGATATCCTTTGGTTACCTCAGTCAATTGTAGATATTCAATATTCTCAAGTGTAATTAAAATGAGAGACCCATGCCTCTTATTTATACTTTTATGTAGCTTCCTCAAGGGGTTACCTTCTAACCATCTTAAACCACTTTCCTTATTTTAGGGATAACCCACTTCTAACCACTTGTCCACTTAGTAATTTATCCATTAACTTTATTAATTAAATAATTTCTTCTTTGCAACCACTTTGACTACTTTGACCTTTTGGGGATTCTAGATGACTCATGAGGGTTCTCCAACTTCACATGGCCATAACTCTCTAACCGTGAGGAATTATGTGACGTTCCACATACCACTGAAAATGGCATGACATGTAATATCAATATATAATAGTATTACCTTGAAATATATTAAAACTCATATCATTATACATCAAACTAACTTGGGTCCATTACCCAAACCTTTGTGCTACCAGAATCCGCTACCAAAATTTCTTCAAGGGTTGAAATCAATGACTACCAACCCAAATAATCAATAGGAGCTACGAAAAAAAATATTCAAAGGATGGAACTTGTTGTTTACTTCTTATGGATCCACACATATTCCACTAACTGGAGAAAGGCCTTCAACACTAGAGAAAAACTTGCATAGGCTTCAGGTTTTCTTACTTGTTGACAACAATAGACTTAGATGATTTCCTTTAGGAACATTTAGGTTGGTGCACTCATTTGTAATAGGTGGCTTCCTATCATGATGAATAATTGTAAATTGTAAGTCGGTTCTTGCATAAGAACACAAGGAAATATGTTATGTGGTTTTCATGCAGATTGGGTTTCCACATAAAAATTCTAGTGTAATGTGTTTTATGTGTTGTGTTTTGTGTTCTTCATGCATTGTTGATAAAGTAAGTACTCATAATTGAATTTAATTTATTGAAAGAAAAGGAAATTTATAAATATGATACAATACTAGTTCACCCCCCCTCTCGGTATTGTTGTAACTTATAACAATATCTCTCTTAGACACTAAAAAGTGATATGCTACAAAATTATAACAATTAAATAATTAAATCCATAACTCACTTTAATTATCAACGAGGGGGTGTACAACCTTGAGGGGTGTTATGCACTAGGTATACAAAATAAAAAAAATTATCCACTAAGACGTAAGGTGTTGAAGAGTAAATTCTTTACTCTATGATACAATAGTGAAATACTTAACTACATAAGTTCTAAATAGAAATACATAAGAATAAATTTATTCAATCATAACTAGAGAAATAATTCCTCTCACCATCTATTCATGGATTCTATTAAACCTAGATAATGTTTATATCATTACTCCATTTAATGAGAAAACAATGGAAACAACAACCTTAGCTATTATTTGTTCCTTCACATATTGGAACAAAATAGAGCAACACCTACACACATTCAAAGTAAAAAAATCATAAAACTATGCTATCAAGTAATGTACTAAGAAATTATTCTATGTAAAGAACATGGGCTTCATATAGTCGTTCCAATTAATGGCCCTAGCCAAGGAAGTCCCACAAATTCTTACATAGGATATAAATGACAAGAAAACCTTTATTTATGAGTAAATGAAAATGTTACATCCATATTCATAGTTTTGTATCCTTTGTTCACTATCCAAATGGAAGTTGAAAGGAATTTTGAACTACAAAATAAGATGGAAGAAGGAGAGTACCCTAACTCTAAAATTCAAGTCATATTTATATTGAGAATTCCTTGGATTATCAAAGGAGAGAGATCCAATAACTTCCCCAATCTAATCACTACAGTTTAGAAACATGTCCCCTCACTGAATTATACCTAGTCATAGTTGATATTTGAAATTATGAAATCCTATCTTCCTAGCTTGATCTACCCTTAGTCACAACTCAGTTTAGAATGATGAACCTAATCCCCTTAATTAAATATATCCTTAGTCAAATATGAGCATTAGAATAATGAGCTCTTTAGTAATTACTATCTATGTTTATGAGTCCGACAATATGATATAACACTACCATGGATTGAGATGACAAAATCCTTATAATTTCTCTTTTCTATTATCAAGTCAAAAGACTCTATAACTCATCATTGGTGAAGTGGTCACAATAGTTATTATAGGCTACTGCAAAGTACTATGAGGTTATCCTCTATTATTTAGTGTTTACTTATGGTTATAAAATGTAATATTATAAGTATAGATCTCAAAATAGTGAAATAAAATGAAAATATAAAAATAAGTTACAAAAAACAATTGTTAGGTATAATTTGTAGCAAGAGTGTACAAATAACAGTAATCTAATGGTTGTGTGTTAGATATAGATAGAATTGGAAATAAGAACTAGAAAACCTAGCTCTACTCTATGTCTACCATTATCAAGTTTGGATTGCTAATGAACTAAAAAAAAATCATGAAAAGAAACAATAACATGAACAAAAACTTACAAAGAATGAAAGAATTATTCCATTATCCAACCGTGAAATCCAAATAGTACACCTAAGGAGAAGAATTTTTAATTATGTTTTGGGCTCCAAAACATCCTATTTCTGAGGGTCATTGTCTTCCATGATGTGTGTAAACCCCATCCTTGGTTGAATGAGAAAATAGCATGAAAATGAAAACACCATCAAGAGGAATAAGTCTTGAAGATATTTGGTGTGATTTTGGTAGCATGTGCCTACTATGGATGAATGGTATGGATGGAGTGACCTCAAGCCTTTATTTATAAAGAAAATAGTGGTTAAACCACCTTGATATGGTATTCAAAATAATGGTTAAATATGACCAAATAAAAGTTAATAATACAAATTAGGGTTTACAAATGCCCACTTATAACTACTTTCCCTTTTTGGAAAATTTGGGTTGGAAATGGTTAAAATTGTGAATTTTATAGAGTTGTGAAGATTTTGGGGGTACTTTATATGTTGGTAATGCACTTATTAGGAGTAATATATGCAGTTTTCCTTTTTTTCCAAAAATGGATTTGTCCCAATAGCTTATGGAGGTTTAGTGGTGTTGGAAAATAAGGTTAAATGGAGGCCAACCATGCTAAACTTGACATGTTTAAGCAATAATTGTGGAAATGTCACAAGTGAATAGTTTTGAGGTGACAACAATCACCCCCTAATGTGTGAGGTTAGGAGAAAATCATATGACTAAAATATATCATATTTTTCTTTTTCCAATATCAAAGAGGACCAAGGAGGGAGAAGAGTGTCTAGGGAAGGAGGACCGCTCATGGAAGGGCACTGGAGAACCACTTGTTAACAAGGAAGTAAAAAGGTGATATGTGTACAATATCTTAATAGGGATGAAGTAAGCATACCCATACTCATCAATATATCACATGATAATGATAAAATGGTGTTCCATGGAAGAATTGGGCCAGGTGCATAAGAAAAAATGGGGTCTCAATACAATACAATATGAGGACCGTGAAAAGGTACCTATTGAGGTAGGTGAAATTCCCTTCAACAGAAAAGGGCAATCCACCATATCAAGTCCCAGTTATACCTCACACCATTTGGGATAGGAGTCCCATCTGGATTCTGACCTGGTAGGAATTACTTTTATGAGAGCGGTATAGGTGATTAATAGAATGTGAAAATGAAGTGATGTAAGTATGAACTATAATACATGCAAGAAATAAATACAATTTATCCTACCCTACCTAGGAGAAACAAATATAATAAATAAACATATATTAATGTAACCACTCCATGTGTATAACCCCTACATATATAGTTGTTACATGAACACGGAATAATAACATATATACATAAATAAATGCATTCACAAAAAAAGTATGTTGTAATAAATCATTCATGCCCATCTATGAATCGTATCAGAACATTAATAATAGAGAAGAACATAGACTTTAAATGGAAAAACATTCATGTAAGAAAATCATTTAAATGAACAATGTAACCTTACAACATTTCACGACAAATATAAGTTCATTGGAAGCATTTCACAACAAACAATCATTAGAAAAAATGGTCTCCTATCCATCAAAATGGCCTCGAGGGTTTCTTTCTATTAATATTTCAAAAATGTAGTTCTCCAAAATTAAATAATGGAAGATCCCTTTCTAAGTGGGTAATATTTGGATCATATAGTTGAATTTGGTAATTGTTTATGGGGACTTCTTGAATTCCCAAAAAATAGTTATAAACTCTTGATCTTCCCTATTCTGTTTCTTTCTACTTTACAAAACTAAAATTGAAATTTACAAATTCAAATTTATTTCATGATTCCCCTTTGTTATTATCTCTAATATATGATTCCCACACTTCATGATAATATGAAAATGATATTATTCTATAGAAAAACAAATATTCTAAAGTAATTTCATGGGTTTCGAAGTTTTGAGATAGGATTTTAATGTCCCTTCTTAGGGTAGCCAAGAAATATTGAATTAGAATTTGAGATTTTGTTGGATTTATTACATGTTCATCCATCAAGTCATTGGTTACCCTTCATGGTATTATAACAACCCATTATCTAGAGCACATGGAATCCTCCATATCTTCCTGTATTTGTTCATTGGGTTGACCTAACTTGCCAATTTGGGGGAAATGTCATTTGATGGACAAAATGGTGGTTTCCTTGTGGAGCCTTGTGCATACAGCAAGGGAATTCTTCAAATCCCTTTATGTAGTTTCTCATATTTGTTGAAAGTTAGAAAAGTTATCATAGATCATTTTACTTCCCCAACCAATCATTATTGGGAGGAATTTGGGGGCATTTAGGTTTCTATTTTCCCATTTTTTCATCTCATCCAAGCATGTTCTTATCCCAACAAACTCAATGTTTTTGGTCTTGGTTTTGTCCAGTTGTTCTAGGATTTGAGTAGCCTTCTTATGAAAATCCTTCACTCCAATATAAATTTATTTGTATAAGTTATGACATTCTTTTCTTACCTATTCAGTACTTACCCTAAACTCCTGGATTATGGTTCTATCACCCTTATAGAATTGTGCCTATTCTTCCAGGGTCCTAACTCTTTCTTTATACTATTCAATCTCTTGAATCATATTCTTTATATTTTTCTCATAAGCCCAAGTAAAGGATATGCCAATTGAAGCAATAACGAATGGGTTATCCTTTATATTTTTGACCATAAATTTTTCTGTGGTGATCGAAAGTGGAGCCACTCTGGAGACAGGTAATATTTTGATGTTCTGCTGAACTGTCTTGCCCGAATCTTTGTAAAATTTGAAGGAGTTTGGATTTTCCACTTTTCAGGCCTTGGATGGTGTAAATACCCCTTATCCAAATTATCCTAATGGAATATTCCGTATAGTTATAGGTGTTCCTAAGTATGTGCCTGGCATGTCATTGTCTAATGGGTTTGTGTCATGTGTGTCTTCCCATGATTTCTTATTTTATTGTTCTTTTCTATTCATTTCCTCCTCTTCTATGTTTCATTAATCTTCTTTTTCCTTGAGACATATTTATTTCTCCCTTTGTTCTTCCTCCTTTATTTTCTAATCTTCCATTTCTGCTACTACTTCTTATTCTTACCTCATTTTCTTCTCTATTGCTTCTGCTTTTTCTTCTCTTCTCTTTTGTTCTTTCTCAGCCTTTGACTTATTTTATACTTCTAATTTCTTTTTTATTTCTTCTTTTGTATCCATAGATTCTCTCTTTTCTTATACTCTACCTTTGTTCTTGGAGTTTCATCACCTTATGAATATCACCTTGTCATAAGTCCTTGATATTATGTGAATTTCATCTTCTTCATAGGCTTTGGACTCGTAACTCCATCTATACTTACATGTCTTGTAGTGTTTGTTGATGACTCTCAGGGGGTCATGCCTACAAAATCTTTCTTCACCGAAGTGGAAGGTGAATAGGATGTTATGTTATTCTTGACCCTTCATTATTTTTGTAAAGGAATAAGTATCATCCTAGAGGAGTAGTGGTGTATAGATCATATTTTTGTCTCTATTCATGGTTGCACCTACCTCATGTACCTGAGTCTGGTATGTTATTTACTATAAAAAATGTTTGTCAAGAATAAACTTAGGGAGTAGGTGATGGGATTTGGTGGCACTGTATACTTTGAGGTAAGTGCCATGATCCATTAGGTACCAATACCTTATCTTTCCTTATATAGCCATCTATTTATTATACATATAAGGTGTAGGGGAACATAATAATATAGGAAATAGAGGGACAAGAAATTTATCACAGATATGATGGTATATTGAGTGGTACTTGTAGTCCCGTAGGATTTTGCAATAGATTTGGATGGGGATATTTCCCATATCCCAAGATTAAGCCATCTATGGGTAATCGTGGATCATGTTGTTGGAAATTGTGTTGTCATTGATGTCAAAGGAATGATCGCAACTCTGAGAGATGACCCTGTGTAAATGATAGGTCCAATGATTGAGCCAGACAAATAGAGGATGAATAAAGATTGATGAGACTCCAATAATTGACCCAGTCAAAGGAAATATAGAAAATCCCCATGCACTATTATGCCTCAATGAAATGTTTCACTTGGCACTTAACAGGTTTTCAAAAGATGAGTATCGAGAGGAAGGATATCAAAGAAGTGTCAAATACTTGAAGAGGATAAGTATCAAATATGACCCCTACCATGAATAAATCCTTATGTTCAATTCAAAGGAAATCATAGCCATTAATTCAACACAATGAACAAATTTGGACCTTTGATTGAAGCATACAAATGTGACACGGAGTCTGATGATGAAGGTGACTTGGAGTTAATGAAAACCATTGATCTATGAGAGTGGTTGTAGGAAATAATATGGACTATTAATAAGAGATAAAGGCTACAATGAGTCTCCGATGGGAAAAAATATGAGATCGAGTGACAACCGTTGATTCAACGTAGCAAAAACATCTAGACCATTGGTCATAGGACGTGATCGTCAGAGTGTTTGAATTCCTGGAACTTCGACAACAAAAGAATCGTTGATCTATTCGAGAAATAGAAAATCGATCTATACCATTGATCGGATGAGAAAAAATTTGATGGTGACAGTGAGCTAGCTCACATGACACCTCGGTTGTAATTTCAAAGACACGAAAGAAACAACAGTGCCACATGTAAAATTCCACGACAACAATGTATATGGAGAAGGAATGTATAATGTGATTAGGTCATAGTCAAGTCAATGCCACATCATCTGTGAAATTAGTTTGACATAATGGGATAGCTCGACCATCAAAATGATAAGGATGAACACATGGAATTTAGAGTGTCCCAAGGGTGACACATATCAGTTGTTGATTATGTCAAATGAAAGTGGGTCCCAGTTGAACGTAAAAGATCATTGTGACATCATATCATATATGAATCATTAATATAGGAAGTGAGAATATATACATTGTTCATTGGAGAGGCTTTGGTCGAAGTGGAGTTGTTTAATGAGTTATGATGAAGGAACTTCGAGGAGAAATATGGACCGTAGTTTGGTATGCAAGCGAGTTGAAACCTTAGTTGTAGATCAATGTGGACCCCATACAAATTTGTCACATACATTTATAATGACAGGAGATAATTGATGTGCTTGTTGAGAGAGAAATGAAATCAAGGAAATTGATTTCATATTGTGAGGACCATTGGATCTATCGCAATACCATTCGTCAGAGTAGACTATGTAGAGGTACTCTGACGATGGAACTCTAAGGAGTGATCTAGGCCATAGATAGGAAAAAAGAAGAGACAAAACAAAAACCCTAGATTCATCAGAGGATCTATTGGTGCATACCATTTTTGGGAATAGTGTAGAAATCAAGGAACTAGTTGAGAAAGGGGATAGAAAAGGAGCTCATGCCAAAGAATAAGGAAAAGTAGTGCGAGGAAGTGAAAAGTCAAAGAAAAGGAAGAAGGACACGGATCAACTATGCGCAGGAAGTTGGAATGTAGAAAAACCTAATCCACTTAGGGTTATGGTTTTGGTCATTAATGTAATGGGGTTTAACCATGTTTTGTAGTATAAATATCTATTATAAGATTTGAGGAGATTCGCGGTTATGATGAGTGTGAGTGCTAGCAAGATATTTGAGTAACTAGTTAATTTTTTGGTATGAGTTTTGTTGAGAGTTGTGGAACTAGTTTTGGAGAGGAGTCTATTTTTGAGTTGTAACTGAAGGTAATGTCACAAGATATGGATATTGGTGTGACCTTGTCAGACTCACCATTATCACCATCCTATTATGTAATTCTTGCAATGCAGAAAATTGATGAATAATAATAAAGAAACAATTAATTCCATATATTTGTGGACGTATCCCAAGGTGGGTGAACCATGGTAAAAATTTGTGTCTCTACGTGGAATGTTTTCTTATTTCTTGTTGTTACTTTATTTATGTTGAATTAATGGATTTGGTAGAAATAAAATGCAACACGCACTAGGTTAAGTCAGGATGTTTACTACAGATTGAATGTTAATGAATGAATATGGTTATATAATGGTAGATATGATTAATTTTGAAGTAAATAAACTATGTATGACATCCCCATGAGAAACATCCCTTCCATGATTGCAGACATCTGGGTCCTACAATCACCCATAAGCCATCTCGGGTGAGGCTAAATTGTGCACTTTGTGCGCAGTGTTTCCTTCTGGTCTCCAAAAGGGTTGGTGGTTTGTAGGTTTTGTTTGGAGAACTAAGGTAGAACCTGGGTCAGCCCATATATCCAAAAAATGGTTATGTTTCTGGTTGGAACTCAGAAGATTGGATTGGAAGGGTCTTTTTGAAGGAAAGTGAAGAGAATGTTGTGGTAGAAGGGGATGTTTAGGCCATGGAGTCCAACTATCTAGGATATTGAAAGATGGTTGGAAAAAGAATATCTTTAGTTTTCACAAAAGAATAATAGAAGCTCCAAGTATACTCCACACCAGTATTTACATAGGTATTTGTTTACTGATCTTCATGAGGCATTTTTCTATTGTTTTCCAGATTTTCTATAGGAGTGGATATTTAAGTTGAAGGATAATCATCCAATTAATCGGATAGGAACAATAGAGTGGACTATTGATAATATTGCATGGATACATAGGGTCAATAATAAATTCACTCACGTAATGGATTTATGGTTAGACAATATTGTTGCAGGATTGATTACTAAGTTTGTATTCAATAATGAAAAGTATTACACTGTTGCAGAGAAAGATTTTTTTAAGGGACCAAGAGGAAGGTATATTTGATCACTTTACACATTGATAAAGATTTTATTTCATGATAAAGGAGTGATGACAATGGATTCAAAAAAATAATTCACTCTATGCACATGGGGGAACTGGGGGAGGAAATAAGGAATATCTGAGATATGGAGAGGGCTCTAGGGAGAGGCCATAAGAAGGAAGAAATGGACCCCATTATAGTGGATGAGGAACAGATCAAGGAAATAATGGAAAGAGTAGGAGTGACACACAACAAAATACCCTACCAGTATAATATCAATAGGAAAAAGATGGAAGTAGTCGAGCGAGAGGGATTGGAAAGTGATGAAGAGGAGGTAGAGGATCTATGTACGATGGGGAATATCGA